>JBBMEG010000005.1:3432200-3442872 GCA_037832605.1 Cyclanthera cordifolia | reverse complement strand
GTTGAGATATATCTTGAATTATGATATTCCGCTATTATTTATTTGGAAGTCTTGTTGTTCTTGTCAGCGAGTAGAGATTATTCGTAATTAGCTTTTATATAATTGGGTTGTTTGTTGTAATAAGATTTTTTGTGCGTGCACTATATAAACTCATAAAACTCTAGTCTCTCTTTGATCAACATTCTTGTTTTTACTTATTTTCTCACAAAATCGTTGTCCTTCTTGCCGTTAATCGAAAATTTGTGTGTTATTTCTTGTTTTTTTTTTTTCTTCTTTTATAGTTGTTTATTATTTCATAACACGTTGAACTAAAAAATACAAAATGAAGTCATAAAATAATAAAAAACACCGACCATCACAAGTTGAATTTGTAGTTCATAGTCCATCAAAGAATTAAGAAGTTATGAACTTATAATTGATTTACAATTTTTTTTTTTTTGACAATCAAATATTATAGATAAAAATAAATTGAACATAACTGGACTTTCTTGGAATGTTTGGATTGAGATTTTAAAAATATTTAGAATAAAGATTTATTTTGAGTATTTAAAAGTAATGTTAGTAATTATTACAGTCATGAGCTTGTTTAGATGTACTTTTTAAGAATACTTAAAATTAGTATTTAGTGAAAATTTATTTTGAATTATTAGAAGTAATGATTACAGTAAAAAAACTTTGTAGTTTTTTAGAAAATTTAAAAGTAGTATTTAAAATGAGGATTTATTTTAAGTATTTAAAAGTAATGATTGCATTAAAAAATATTAGTTTGAAATACTCTTCCAAAATTTAATAAGAAAAATCCCTTAAAGGATTTTTTTGTTTAATAATATAATAAAATACTAAGATAAACATATGTAAAGTTTCTTTTATGACGATCGAAAGACGGATCTGTCGTCGCCAAGAGGTGGCGCAGTTGATTGAAGGCTTGGGTTTTGAAGGTGTGCTCCTCAAAATCCGAGGTTCAAGACTTGTGACATTAATTTGCAGTCTCCATTTCTTTGATGCTCCTGGTGTTTGGCCTAGGGATGAGAATGAGAATCTCTCATAATCACGTTTCCCCAAAATACTTTATATTCTTCTCGTAACAACTTTTTATTCTGTTCGTAACTATTTTTTACTCACATCATATCCATTATTTTTTCTTTTTCATCATCATTCTCTTCACCCAAACACAATTAACCAATCTCCTAACCACAAACACAATTAATCATTCTTCCATAATCGTTCCCCTTCTCATTCTCCCATAATTTTCATTCCTCCCATAATCATTCTTATTCTCTTTGTCCCGAACACGCCCTTAATGAGCGGTGGAAACAGTGGCTACCAATAAACATGAGAAACATGAGTAAAGTGGTTTAAATATGAAATCATATATGACAGACGAACTTGGCTCTTCAAAAAGAAATTCAAAGAATAAACAGAGACTTACTTGACAAAGGGCTTTCTTCTTTTCCACGTTTGATGAGGTAAGATCTTCCAGAATGAGCATCTTCTTTCAAGTTTCAATTCAAAGATGCCATCTTCTAAGCTTCACTGTTTCAACTGCTACATCAAATGAAATAGACCAAATTTCATTCCTCTTTTAATCATTTCTCAGTGGAGTCGTCTTCTTACTTTCAACGTTCAAATTGAAAAGCCATCAATTCTATAAAGACTGCATACGAAAATCATAGTCGCCATACAGTGCATCGTCGAAAATCCAATATCAGATGTTTTAGTTTGAGAGTTTGTTTTTGTCATCTCCTATGAATCTGACTTAAAATTGGGTGTCAAGATTCGTCTTTTCTAGACCAAAGTGTATTTCAAGAATCACCAATAAAAAGGCGAAACCTGAGTGAAGGGAGGAGCAACTAATAAATGCTTAACTAAATAATATATTGAGTATAAATTGATATATAAAACATAATTTTTATCCCGATAAAGTTTCAAATTCATACATAATAATATTAAAAAGTAAAAGATTAATAAAGCACGCAATTTATGTTATTATATGATATATCATAAAGATTAAATTATTATTTGCATAAAAAGTAAAGTTAACCAAAAGTATAAATAAATAACAATTCTACATCAAGTATCTCTAATAAAAACAAAACACATGCCCATGCGTGCATACATATACATTTGAAATAACAATTAAACAAATTCAGTATCCTGAATAAAAACTTTGTATGATTGTCGGACTTCTTATTAAACTAATTCTAGGTTATTTTCTTGAGAATTAAGTAAGCATATTGATGAATAAAAAAAGTGTTCACAAGGTGCATGTCTTAGCTTGAGATGAAGGCGATGCAAGGTGCAAAATGGTAAAAAAAGGCAAGGGTCTAATTAAAGGCGCTCACCTTGACATTTTTAGAAACGCAATACAGCATATGTGCAAGGTGATGGCCATAGGCGAGAAAAGGCGATGACCTTGAAAACACTAGATCATCACATGAATTGAATCTACAATCTTTGCTTTCTATTGATCACTAGGCTAGTGGTTGAGAAAATTGCTTAATTACAATCCGGGCTTTGATCTTTGAGATGCAGACGAAGAGAAGGATATGAATCAACAGAATCAAATCATCCATGAATATTATGTTTGTTTACAGTCATGTTCCATGTACAGAGGATTCCCCACATATTGAGAACTATTAGAGCAATTGAAAAATATAATACAAAGTACATATTTTAATGGATTGATAATACCCCATTCATTGACTTAAAGCTTCAGCCATTTGCAGTTTAGAGGCAAAGATTCTGTTGAGGGTAGCAGCCAGTCGTATGCCGCTTTGTGCTAACCTCTTTTCTACAACCGGCAGCCGGCTAAGAAAATAGCTGTCTGCAATAAAAACAGGAGAGTTTTTGCTTATTTGGGCAGGCAATGACTCATAATTCTATAGATCCAGGAAGCATTTGAAAGAACAGAAAATGAACAAGAGTGGAATTGAATTATTCTGGCATGTTTGTATGAATCAACAAGCAAGCTGGCTGTTTCTGTTTTTGTTTTTTGTTTAATCAGCAGTCATCTCTAAGGAGATGTTCGAGGTAAGAAGAATAAAAAAGATAATGGTGAGAATTACTCTTTTACTTATGCTTGGGCCAACAACAATAATTCTTCACATAATTACTCTAGAAAGAATTCTTCACATAATTTCATTCCCTTATGATCACTTTTCATCCTCTCCGTAATCACTTTTTTTCTTCTCATACACACTATTTTGTTCTTCATAATCATTCTTTGAACCACAAATGCAGAATAATCATTTTTTGCAACCCAAACAATGGCTCCTCTCATAATCAATCCTTTTGTGTTTAATCATTTTCTCTCGTTTTCTCCTTATTCTCATACTCTACATAATTATTCTTATTCTCTTTGCCTCAACCACCCCTAACATTTCAGGCATTAAAAATTTTGCATCAAATTGTTCAGGGTCAATACGATTAAACTAGCGAGATGAACATCAAGCAGTATGTGAGTTGCAAAATTTTTAGTGCAAAATTGATGAACTTGCATCTAATGGGGATGAACTAGCGAGATATATGAAAACGAAAATTTTCAAACAAATGAAAATTTTGCATTAAACTAGCGAGATGAAGATCAAGCAGTATTTAGGTTGCAAAATTTGATATTTTTGCTAATAAGGATTGCAACATAGAAAGGAAGGCTCAGATGAACTTGTATTAGAGACATCGCATTATGATCATGGCTCACTCCGTTAATCCCCATTAGATAAATCAGATTCGACATAATTTCCATAGGATAGAGACGTTTATGCGAAAACAAAACCATACATATAAGTGTATTTAGTATACCTTCTAGTGTGCTTCCTGGTGTGGCATTCTTGTACGCGTATTTACATGCCAAGCTAATGCTTTCAGAAGCATATCTGAAAAATAATAAGGCATCCAATCACATCTCAATATGTCCCACAACCAAGGTAGGCCAATGAAGATTATATTTCATCCTCTCAATATTTTTCTCCCAATCTTAAGTTTCAGCAACATGTTATGCTTCGTTGTTCGGAGCATTGGGAGACAAAAAGCTAATTACATCTCTATCACAAGCATCGTGTCATTGTCGTAAAATACTAATCAGAGATTTTCATTTGTTAGCAGAGGAACCATTTGAAATTATGATTTTAACTAAGCATCTCAACAGACATGGGTGAGGGAGAAGAATAATATACTCACGGGTTTGGACAAACAGTGTGGTTCTGTTTGCAATTTCTCCAAGCTGATACATCATTATACCATTCGTCCTTCAGAAATTTGAAAATAAGTTTCATTGAGGAATAAGAACTACAAGTAAAAACTAAGAAAAACAAATTGTTGTACTCAATCATAAAAGGTATATGAGAACGAATATGTAGAAAGAGGAGGCACACCGTAATGTTGTTCTGAATGGCTTTAATCATTAATGTAAGATTTGAATGGTAGAATGTCTTCAAAGCAGACTCAATGATCATGGTATCCCATACCTGGAGCAAAATCGTTTCTTTTTTATGAACAAAACTATTCCAATACCATGAATAAAAACCATAACATTCTGCAGTATGCCATGGGACTTCCGAGCTCGTAGTTTTAACCAGCATATAATGACAAAGCTATTCATGATGGTTTGTGTGTTTACTGTGTATTTGTTACAGCCCGGTCCAGGAATAATAGAAAATTAAGGAGGGTATTAGGGGGAAAAGAGTTGAAATCTCTAGATTGATACTTACATGATGAAGATTAGTCTTTCTATTGTACCAACGAACTGTTATTGAGTTACCTCCTAGATCTCCAATGAAACCAACATGCAGGGGCTGCCACCAAATAACGGGAAATTCAAATCCAAAGAGATAAATCATTAATTATTCAACACTCTTTTCGAATTTTTTTGTGGTTAGTATTATTCTCTCGTATACAACTTGCAATAGGTACAAAAAAGAGGCACCAGTTGGAATTATAAAAAACCAATGATTTTACAGTGCCATTGAATGGAAACATTTTCAGAAAAAAAAAACCAGAGGACTAAACTTTGCAGCTAACAAATGTTATAAACCTAGCACTTCATATTTTCAATCTCTGTGCCGTAAAATTGAGATGCGTAGAAAGAGCAAACCTGATGTGCATCTCCAATAAAATGGGACAAGAACATAAGAGCCTCCGTTAAGTTATCTGAAAATATCATGAGTAAAAATGTCATTTGTTTGAAAAATGTATGTATACATAGTTAGTCATCTACAGAGCTTACATCTAACTTCTGAAGTCATCTCTTTGTAAGCTGATTCGAGTTGCATAGTATAATTGTAAATCGCTGCAGTCACACATCTACCATTGTGTCCATGAGTGTCATGACAGTCTCCTATAATGAAGCAGAGGATGTTGTTACCCTAGCAGACATTGTCAAAATAAGACTTTATAGATTGTAAAGAAAAATATTTATTAGAGCTAAATCTTGCAAGTAGGAATACATGAAATCAAAACTCTAGCCCAACATAAGTGACATATCTTTATTCACTTCATAGTGGGCAACATTAAAAGTTTCAGAACTCGAAAGGCAACATCAGGCTAGTGCTCATGAGTTGCAGAACAATTTTATTCATTTCTTGTGAACAATTTGTCATCTTGATGCAATGAGATATGGGCATTCTCTCTGTCAAAATCTTAGACTCTTGCGCATAAGAATATTAAAATTTTGGAAGCTGACACTACAATACTATAGGTTGATTGAATCAAATAGAAAACAACGACATAAGCCAAATAAGCAACTTTAGATGATCAATGATGCATCGGTTATGTGATCATGAACAATCGAAATTCTCAGTCACAGTATCCTTCTTGCGGTTCAACAATGAACTGGAATTTTAAACCTTATAAACACTATGATAACAAACATTATATCAAACAAAAAAACGGCACGATAGACTACAAGAGAAACTGAAAATACCATGAACTTAAACTTACTTGAGTAATTATAATTACAAAAGAAATCAGGTGTGTCAACATAGTGTAAGACGCTACTCCATCGATAATGAGCCTTGCGTCGAATCTCATCAGGCCATGAGCAAACAGCTGCAAGATCGCCCTCAGCAGAAGCTGGAAGTAATTCTTTGACCATTGATAGAGTATCTTCGGTGAAATATCCCTAATTCAAAAAAGTGACATCAGATAGGACTTCAAATACTTTTTCAAGGATCCAATGATTGCAGTTTTACTCTTAATCATAAGTGATAAAATTAGCCAAAACAACCACTCATTACACATTAGTGTTAGAGATACTCACCTTGTGGCCATTTATCCCACATTGGAAATGTGAAGATTCTTCAACACATTTATAAAATAAGGTGAGCTACTCCTCTCATCGCCGATTGGTTTTAAGGTAGATGTCCACACTTTCTAATATGATATCAGAGCGCCGTATTATTAATCCCAAAATTCCAAAGATCCCACCCAAGCAGGCAAAACTTTAAGCGGGTATTTATTAATATCAAAATAGAAAGTGCGACATTCATCTTAAAACTAATTGACTATATGAGAGAAGTAAATATTAATACTAACTGAATTACACTTATAACAACAAAGAAACTGGAAGAGTGGATAAAAGTATTTAGTCAGTTTTTAGGCAAGAAAACTTTTCGGCCCATTAAAGTTTTCTGATATCTGACCAAATTCGACACGGTCCCCAACTCATTTGCCACTTTTGTTTTACCATGTTTCCTAACCTACACTGTTATTCCAAGAATTTGAAGCCAAAATCTCAGTCAAATGGAACTTTCAAGTTTCAATCAACAATCCCATGAGTTCTTATCCGTATTCCTGATATCAAATTGTTTCCGAATAACATTTCAAAACACCGAAAAGCATGGCAAAATTAAACACAACTGATGCTTTAAATTAACTTGAATATGCTTACCTCTGCTATCTTGCAGACGACATAGTGACCTTCCTTTCCCCAGCTGACGATTCCAGGTACAAGTAGCAGAAAAACGAAAGCGTTTGCGATCCATAAAGGCTCAGACCGGCCCATGTCTGCTCTTAGCAATCAAATATCCAAATCAACACAATACAATCAGAAAGCTGCACAATGATTGTGGCTCCGACTTCACCTACTTAGCCGTCGCAGATGCTTGGTTCCCGGCCAATGGAATGCGACAAGTGCTTTCCCTTTCTCTCTCTCTCTTTTTATTTATTTATTTATTTTTATTTAAGGAAATTTTGGTTAAAATAACACTTTAACCGTTTCAAAATTTTAATTTTAGTTTATCAAATTTAAAATCGTTAATTTTGATCTTAAAATTTCAAAATTTTAGTCGCTTTATTTTTTAAAAATAATAATAGATCTGGTATTTGTATCCTTTTCTTGTAAAATACAACATTTCCGTCAAACTTTAAAAATATAATCACATATTTTCTTCACTTATATTAAAAATATTAACATTATTAAACAAATTTTATTTAATATTCATTTTAAATAACAATTTTTAACTTTTATTAAAGTCTAATAATTGAAATTTAATTTTGGGTGGAGCACTTGGCGAAGACTTTTACTCTAAAATTGTGTTCCCATTCCCCACATTTGAGACCAATTTGACATTTGAAAATCTAATGATCATTATGACATTTTAACTGAAAAGCAATCGTATTAAACTAACCAATGCCTTTTTGATTATTTAATAGGTATTATTATTATTATTTTAATTGGGGGAGAGGCTTCCAAAAAAATATATGATTGTGTGATGAAAACTTAATTTCTGGTTTTCATTTGATATTATTGGATAACTATCTAGCTTTCTTTATAAATTTTCAAAAGTTCATCATTTTTAGTAGTTAGATTGTATATTTTCATAATGGTAAGAAAAACTAACATACTTCTTTTCAATATTTTATCTTCTTAATAAATTTGTTTTTTTTTAATTGGGTTAATTTAAAGTAGTTATGGATGGTACAAAACAACACGTATATGACCAACTCATATACCTTAGGCATCCATGAGAAACAGCATCAAGTATACCATAAGGAGGTGGAAAATTGCCAAAATATCAATAACTAAACAACGTCAGTGTACGTCTAAGAACCATGAAGTATCGAGTTCGAATCTCTCATCCTATTATTGTGCAATCTAAAAAAAAATGTTGAAACTAAGTGACATTTGTATTTTTTGTATTAATAATATATTAGCTATGTCAGCAACAAAAAGAGAATCATTCTATTAAGAAAATAGTAGTAAAAAGTGTGTAAAAAGTATGGTGAAATTGAAATTAGAGCTTAAAGAAAGTTTATATAATACATTTTCATAAAATTCTAAAAATGTCAACTTTCAAAGATAAATCTTGTGCACACTTTCTAGTGTTAATTTTTATAGAGAAATATCGTATACACGTTTCTGTCTTTTGTGTGAATAATAATATGCTACATAATATATATATAAATGAATAATAAGAAAGGAAAAAACTAAATTAATGATGTGACACATTATTATTGATCGAAATACCACCAGAAATTGATACAAATAACTCTCTTAGGTAGAAAAAAAAAAAAGAGAGAAAAGTTTTTTTTTTTTTTTTTTTTTTTTTTTTTAATAAAAAAATAAAAGAATAAAATATGCACTCTTTCTTCAAGACGTGCTAATTGGAGAGTCAAACAGCAGATAAACAATGAAAGCCATAGTGATTAGCGAGCCAGGGGAGGCGGATGTTCTTGAGTTGCAGGATGTTGAAGATCCAATAATCAACGACGATGAAGTTCTGATCAAGGTGGAAGCCACTGCCCTAAATCGGGCCGACACTCTTCAGAGGAAGGGTTTCTATCCCCCGCCCAAGGGCGCGAGCCCTTACCTCGGTCTTGAATGCTCTGGGATCGTCCAAGCTGTTGGCAACAACGTCTCCCGCTGGAAAGTTGGCGATCAGGTCGTCTATGAAGTTAATCGAAATTCATTTCACTTGTTTGTTCATTTTGTTGTAGTAGTCTTTCTCCAATTGTTCTGTAGTTGTGTTTTTGTTGGTTGAATCACCGAAATCTGATGGTTTACGATCAATTTAATTTTTGATTACCATTTCTAACACAAGCCTACAAATGACCATTAATGTTATTTGGGAAGTAAATCAGGTTTAAGCACAGTGCATCTGCTATAGTGTCATTTGAATTACTACTAACTTAAAACTTTAAGATGATGAATTCGAGTAGATTTTATTTTTTACGATAAGTTCAACACTATTTCTTGTTTCGGTTCAAAGAATCGTGGATGGTATCAATCGAAATCTTAAGTGAATGGATATTTGACAATAAATTTACCCTTATACTAATACTTTTATCATCATTTGATGGTAGGTTCTTATGGTCTGATGAGGTAAGATATATTTCATTAGTTAGTGAGGAGAATCATTTGAATGGCTATGTGTAATTTGGTAAAGGTTGTTTCTTCTGTGAACACTCAATATTGTGTAAAGGACCTCTTCGAATTATCGATCATGAAAGAAATGGTAAGGATTTGTTCCCTTTTCATGAAAATATGTGGTAGTTACAATTTCCAATCTAAATTTGGGTGTAGACAAGTGATGTAATGGGTCTTTTAGCATCCAAGACAAGTTTGTTCTTCACTATGTTCTCTAGTGATTTTTATTGGTAGGGGACAATTCCTTGTATGCTTAATGCTTCGGAGAATTTAAATTGCTGCCATCTGATCATTTAACATACTGCTGCGTCACAGGTATGTGCTCTTCTTTCTGGAGGCGGATATGCTGAGAAAGTAGCTGTCCCTGCTGGGCAAGTACTTCCCATTCCACCTGGTGTTTCCTTAAAGGATGCTGCTAGTCTTCCCGAGGTGGCATGCACTGTTTGGTCGACTGTGTTTATGACTAGTCGGTTATCAAGTGGAGAGACACTATTGGTATGGTTTTCAAGAACTTCATCTTTATTTTAGTTTACTTAGGTGAGATAGAAAATGATTGTAAAGGAAAACGAGAGAGAAGAATTTTCTGGAGGGGGATATGGTGATAAGCATGGAGTTAGTTATGATCTCAAATGAATCTATTCAAGCTTTTTTCTTTTAATAATTGGGAATGAGAGCTCTGCCTCATGGGCACCCTCAACCAGCATGCACACACAAGGAAGAGAAGTTACGAGTTAGCTTATTTCGAACGAACAGATGAGCATGAAAATTATTTTGAAAATTCAGGTTCATGGAGGATCAAGTGGAATTGGTACTTTTGCCATTCAGATAGCTAAATACCAAGGAGCAAGAGTATTTGTTACTGCAGGTATAGCGATAAGCTTGGTGTTTTGTCGTTTCCTGATACTGTCCTGATGCTCTTAAATTTTCATTGCCAGGTAGTGAGGAGAAATTAGCTGTCTGCAAAGACCTTGGAGCAGATGTGTGCATCAATTACAAAACGGAAGATTTTGTAGCACGAGTGAAAGAAGAAACAAATGGAAAAGGTCTTTAGCATATTTAAAGGTTTCATATTCTGCATGTTTATTTCTTTCTAAGCTTGTAACCCTGAAATTTTGCGATAATTTATACCACAACAGGTGTGGATGTTATTCTTGATAGTATTGGAGCCCCTTACTTTCAGCGGAACCTCGAAAGCTTAAACTTAGATGGCAGGCTTTTTATTATTGGAACCTTGGGTGGAGCAGTAACCCAGCTAGATTTTCGCAGTTTGTTTGCAAAGCGCCTCACTGTGCAGGGTAAGCATAGGAATTT
>JBBMEG010000005.1:3399015-3412170 GCA_037832605.1 Cyclanthera cordifolia | reverse complement strand
TAGTATTTTTGAACCTTTTGTAAAGTTGTGGTTAGCAAATTCTGAAGCACCCTGTATATATTTCTTTTAAGAAAATTTCTTATTTTAATTAGAGTAATTTTTTAAATATATTTCATACATAATAAAAAAAAATTAGCTTTCATTATTTTCAATTAATATTTTTTATTATTTTAAATTAATTTAATTTCATTGAAAGTACCAATTTCACTAGATTTGAAATCAACTATTGATTAAATTGATATTTGATTTTTTATTTTTGACGTTTGTTTGTATTTATTGCGATTCATTGAAAAATCCCCTAAAACAAAATTCTTTATTTAAGTAACAACTGAACCGAAAATTTGATACTGGTGATTTTAACTAAGTTTTTAATTTTCAAAATGAACATTGCTCAGCTGACACGAATGATATAATAAAATCTTTTGATTATAGCATCTTATTTAATGTCAGCCAATTCAACTATTGATCAATACATTAAAATATTAATAACCTCTTTTAGCAATATGTACTAAATTGTACAAATCAAGCTTCAAAAAGATAGAAGATGATGAATTAAATAATCAAGTTAATAAATACTATCCCATCTTTTAATTTCTCATTTTGATATATACATTTTACCTAAGTTTTTTATGTAAAAGAACTCAAGTTTGTACAATTAGTTTTATCCTTTTAAAGTTGAATAACATTCTTGGTATGAAATTCAAAAAATTAAACTAATTCAATAACAATGCATTAATTATATTTGGACAACATTGATATTTCCACGACATTAACAATTTTATTTTATTTTATTTTTTTTGGATCAAACTGATTCATTAGATAAAAAATTAAACATTACAACGAAACTTCCAAAAGAGCGAAATCAAAACAAGAAAACAATAAAATCCTAATAAATCCTCAGATCGAGGCCAACTAAAAGACAAAAAGTTGCTAATCAAGAAACTTCTACAAGGATATGAGACCCCTTTCAACCTAACTTTTTTACATAAAGAATCGATAGAAATCAACATAATAAGACCGAAACAAATAGTCTAACCTACAATGGTTGACGTTAACAAAACTTCGGGGATAAACCCTACGAACGTGAAGATCACCGAGGAACACGAACATTAACATATTTACCTCCAAAACAAATTCGAACATTTTTATTGAAAATTAAAAACTCTTCAAAGGTAAAGAGAGAGCAAGCGAAGTTACAACTACAATTCTGAAACACAAAATTTGTGGGTTACAAAATGAACTTGCAAATAATTACAGAATTAGACCACAATTGAGGAATTATATACACAATATGAAACGAAGGCAGTTTAGGAACTCAGATCAATGGTGCTATAGTTTTACGGAATATCGGACGTTAACAAATACCAGTTAAACCAGCATATTCAACTCAGTGAGATCATCCATTGGAATTTCAAGACCGATAGCATCGTCGTCTTGCAACCCATCTTCATCAATGTCCAACCAAAAACCGAGGTCTTGATGATCGCCGAGGTCTTTCGACACATCTAGTTCATCTATGCCATCTAAATCATGCAACTGCAAGTTACCCAACCCGGCAGACTCCCTAGATGACCCCAGCAGAAAGTTACCTGGCAATGCGGGGTCAATTTCTTTAGCTCCGTCCTCGAATTTCGCTTCCATTTTACGAGATTCGGATATCGAAGACTCTGGCACTTCGGGAAGTTGGTTTTCGGATCTTCCGGAGGTTGAGAAAGAGTTTCCTTTCTGCCTGGGGTTCGCCCTTGATTTTCGGATACCTTGGCAGCCTGGACCAAAAGAGTTGGAAAGCGGATGGCTTTTGTTTGGGTCCCTTTCTCTTTCGGTTCTCTTGCCTTTAATGGCTGAGGTGAGCCCAGTAGTGGCCCTGGAGGAAGCACTTCCAGCAACAACTTCGTCTATGCGCATTTCCCTTCTCTTCTGCTTTAACATCATGGATCCACGCATAGAGCCTTGCTCAGTAGAATTATTGGCTTTAGCATTTGATGAACCTTTATCCAACGTATCGCTCTGTGAATCGTATCTCTCATATGGTCCAAAAACAACACCTGTAATATAACACAACGGGATATGAAGATAAAAGAAACTGTTAGGGTGAGTTTATGAAATGATTTCTACAGGGATACACAGTACTTTTAGCCCTATAGAGGTAATTTTCGAAGCTTCTAGGATATTTGTTTACGTCGTTACGTCCGTTATAACGTGTTTGAGTAGAACAAAGATATCATAAGGTAAGATAAGATTTGGTTAAAATACTATTTTGGTCTCTAGATTTTGAGGTTTGTTTCATTTCAGTCACTGAACTTTCAAAAGTTCAATTTTAATTCCTCGACATTGAATTTTGTTCTGTTTTGGTCTCTAGACTTTAGTCCTAGACTTTGAAAAAAAAAAACAATTTTTTTAGTCCCTAGAATTTAAAAAAAGTTTTAAATTGGTTCAACAATATTGATAAATTTAATATAAATAAAGAAAATAGGAAAACATATTTCTTAAATTTATAGAGAAAGATGGTTACTTTTTTAATAAAACTTAAACAAAAATTTTCAAATAATGACCAAATTTAATTTATTTTGAAAGTCGAGGAGCTAAAATTGAATATTTGAAAATTTAAGAACCAAAATAAAACAAACTTGAAATCCACATATTAAAGTTATCATCCTTTTAAAAGTCTAAAGACCAAAATAGAACAAACCTCGAAGTGTAGGGACCAAAATGACATTTTAACCATAAGATTTTCTTTTTGTTTTTATCCATAAATGAGAGTAGAGAGATTTGAACCCTGGACTCCAACCCATAACCTCTTTTGGGCATCCACAACAATCCAACGATATACATTAATAAAGCAAGAATCCAGGATCAATCAAATATAATCAAGACTGAGAGTGTCATGGGCATACCCAAGTCCGTCTGATGGGAAGACTCGTAAAATGATAATGTAGCAGTCGTAGAGCCACCAAAGTCAACAGTTTTTGCATCTCGTTTCTGCGGTGGTTGAGAGAAAATAACGTCCTGCAATGCAGGCTCACTGAAACAACTAATCCCGCTATCTTCAAACTTGTGACATCTAGTGAGAGTGCGTTTCATGAAGGACCGAGCCGCTGATTTTGAGACCCTACGAACCATACTTTTTGAAGCACTACTGCCACGATGTCCCTGTCAACATAATTTATGAGAACGTTATCGATAAGCTAACATAAATACCAAATCCGGCCTCAAAGAAAAAACAAGAGATATAATAATAATATAGGAGCACATACTCAAACTTTAAACCAAAATATTTTAGTATAAAAATGAAATGAACTTTTTTTTTAATGAGCAATGAATGCAGAAAACGAACTAGGAACTTACCATTTTCCTACTGTAAGCCATCTCAACAAGTTGGTCCATGGCGACTTCCTCAACTTTTCTGCAAGTTATAATATAACATAAATGAACAGAGATAAAAACTAAAGATCACTCAAAAGTCAGGCCAAAAGTTTCATAACAATTGGTTGAGCAGGACGATTAAAATTCTTAAAAGAAAACAAAAAATTGTACACCATTGACCATGGCAAGAACAAAAACCTTTTGAGTAAAGAATGCACCATGGCAAGAACAAAAACCTTTTGAGTAAAGAATTCAATCTTTAGCAGTAAACTACCAAGGAAATTTATATCTTCACCAAATACTAAATATGGCAAGGGAAAGCACAAATCTAACGGGATGCGCAACTTGAAGACTCGCAGCAAGTAGAAAAATAAATTATATCCCTACGTGCCATAGAAGAAGTGGAAACAATATCCTCACACTTCCACTGAAGATCAAAACTAAAATAATCACCTCTATTTTTAATAATATATACTAACTATATTATTAAAATATATGATAAAATTGTACTGGGTATTGATTTTAAAAATTATTAAAAACAAATAACTCTTGCTGCTCACATTGTAGGGTGGAGTATCAAGGTTTAATAAAATAATATTTGAGAGTAACTGTAAGAAGATTATTTTAATTTACTTAATTCTATAAATTAAATCATTTAAATAAATCTCTAGATTAATTTTAATATGTAGCACGTGCATATAAAACCTACATAAAAATGTTTGTTATGATTATATTTACAACGGTACTGGTCCTACTAACAACAGAGCATGCTAGAAGTTCGTTTGCAATTTTGGAATTCAGCTGCATAGGTCTTACCGTTTTTCCACATCTTTGCTTCTCTGAATAGATCTTTCCACTTTTTCCAGGTTGCTCCTCTTTGTTTCAATCTATTAAAAGACGAAACATTACAAACGAGAAGGAAAATATTCACAAAATAGATATATCAAGCTGGTTTGCATCGTAGCTAGAATGTTTGATGAAGATAGTGCAGTTTTTTATTTTATAGATTAGTAACCCCACAAAAGATATGAGAATATCATGAGAAACGAAAAGATATGACAAACAATATTTAGAGAATGAATAATAATAATAATAATATATAACTATACTCTTTGTTTTTGGTGAGCAACCAATTGAATGTATATAAGTGCAAACCTGTTGACACAGGCTTCTCTTTTGCCCCATAATCTCTTGGTTAATGATATCTTCTCCATCTGCCAGATCCGGCTACAGTAGAAACAGAATGGAAAATAATGTAAGATGCAAAAGAACACATATGCGAGAAATGTATTAAATAAAGCTTATCCTACAAGTTCTAAGAATGTAACAGCAGAAAAAAGACCCACCAAGGTATCTGGATACAACCCTATACTCTGTAGTTCCAATAGAAGTTTGTCATTAAGTCGCATCATCTGATACTGGCAGTTGGAAGAAATATTTGGTGCATTTCGATTCCCAGATTGCAGTTGGAAAGAATCGTTTGAATATATTTCAATGGAATGTCCAACATCACAGTGTAATAAATCTTCGTCTTGCCACTGCTCGCCACCATGAATGAAGCTAGACATGCTTGGGTTCCAATACGAGTTAGATACAACACTTTTATCACAAGAGAATCTGTCAAACATATTATGCTTCGGGATTTGAAAATCAATTGTTGACTCAGCCTCTGATTCCACTCTATCTCTATCTCTATGTTCATAATCATTAAGGTTACAAGAACCACAATGAGAATCGTCACTCGCTGACTGCAAAAACATGTGCTTCCCTTCACATTGATGGTAATATTCATCACAATCATGCTCGTCTATCAAGGCAGAAAGAACTCGATGGTAAAGGGGTACAGCCTTGTCAAGCGTTCCCATGTTGAATCTGCCACCTTCTGCACCAGACCTAACAAATTCCTTAACCGAATTGGAACCTCGAATTTCTTCAGAACAATTGGTCTCAATTACACGTACACCAAGATCCTGTGAAACCCAGCATGGCATTAGTCGGGATGTTGATTTTCTTGGTATATTGTGTAATCTAATCAACTTTGAAGTATGAGGCCAATAATAGTGGAATGATCAAGCATCAAAATGTTTAAAACAAGCATAAACAGAAAACTAGATGAGAATAAAGCTATAATACCAAGCTATCTTGTTCAATGTCCTGCATCCGAGATAACCTCTCACCAAGCTCCCCAGCCAAATTTAGCTGATCCAGTAAAACATCCAGTCAAAAAAAAACTATTATTCTTTGACCAAAGTACTTTGATATGAAAAATGTGCCAGCACATAACATAGTTTACCTGTTGCTTCAAGTTAGCTGCATCTGCTGGACTAACAGAAGCGAAGATGGAATTAACTTTATGCCAAAATGGACCAGTAGAAGCACGGACTACAAACACAAAAACCCCGTTAGTATTGTCAAAAAAGAGACCGAAGAAAAAATAGAGCCACATTCATGGAAAGCAAAGAAAGTTATTCAAAATACAACTAAAAGATATCACGAAGCTTACTGTTGGCATTACGAGCAGAGTTGGCTGCCTCAATTAATTCTTCTTGATCGTCATCAGATTCACCTGAAAAATAATGTTATATCAACCAGTGAACCACTGTCTTATAGCTTCATAATATAAGTTACGAGTCTCCCCCATCAGCATTTTAAATTTTTTAATAGTAACCACAGTAGAAGAAATCATGATGAACCAGACAAAAAACCTGAAACAGAATTTTTGAAGGAAAAACTTCTTTCTTTGAAGAGCAAGACTATAAACCAGAAACATAAAACAACATAAGGGAAAATTAGTGCTGATAAGTGGCTTGGATCATGAACTGATGCAGTTACCTGTGATATCAGAAGAGCGACAAGTTAACCCCATGTGAGCTGAAGCTTTGCGATCTTTTAGTTTTTTAGATGGTGGACGACCTGATTTGCTAATTTCAAAAATAAAAAATAAAATATGAAACTATGACACAAGCAAAATGTTTTAGGAGCAAAAGTAATGATTTCAGTCTTTCAGATACCTTCTAATTTTTCCAGAGCTAGGCTTCATGTTGTGTGGTTTTTCTGCAAATGGGCTCTGTGACTTATCTCTCACTGAAGAGCTACCTGGTTTAACTTGGGTAGGACCACTTCCAATCCTTCCCTTTCTTCGTACACCATCTCCCTTTTCATTGGCCAGTACTCTATTCTTCTTTACCTGCAATATGGATGAGACAGCTTCATCTACTGCACCTGAAGAAAACTTGCCACTGCTTGTATCTTTTCGTTTGACTCTGTCATCTCCAGGTTCTGATTCTTCACTTTCAGACATCACACTTGGAGAATAAACATTATCAACTTCCTTTTTGAACTTCACCGTATTGTTGTCAACACTACGAGCCAAAACTGACCCACTAGTTGCATATGTTCTGGGACCAAAATCAGAAGCTGCAAAGTCTTGAGAAGGACTTGGAGTTTCACAATTGTCTAGCACAGGAGGCAGCAACTTCGATCTCCTACTGCGAGAATTTTTATGTCTCTGGCCAACCCATTGGGTATCGGGATACAAAGATGAACCAGTTGGCATTGGATGCTTTGGATTACTTGAAAATCCAGCCAATTGGGATTTGCCAAGACTTGCAGATTCCCAGGCTTGATGAGTTTCAGATGAGTGAATATTTGGGGATGAGTCTAGCCCCATTACTGATCCAGTTCTTGGTCCCCTAGAAACCTTTCCTTTAATCAATGTACTTGGACTGCCTGTTGAGTTGCCTTCCCGGTTACTTGGCCTGACAATGCAGTCCATGTTAAATTAAGGATATATCACATAAAAGAAAAAAAGAAAGAAAAAAAAACCCTTTAAATAGTTATTTCAAAACTAGTTTGAGATCTAGTTATGAAATAATTCTAACAAGGAAAACACAGTTTTATTAAAAAAAAATGTTAAGAGCTTCAAAATACACGTGGTTGAAACATCCAATACTTTGCTGTTATATACAGTTCTTCTGCAAACTTTATATAGTTCTTCATAAATTTATTTAGCATAAAATTGAACATTTATCAAGAGATTGAACAAACAATTAATTGATTCTTCTTTCAACCTCGGTTAAACCAATTTAAAATTTAATACATAAAATGATATAATCTATTTCGATTCAAACCTAATACTTTAGGATCAAAATTTTTATATTACCAAGTTTTTTTTCACAAGAGTGTGAAAAAATGGTGGAAAGATACAAAGCTAAAAACTTGGAAAAAAATCAATAGAGTTCATGAAATCCTTTTATTCTTCGTGATTATATCGAAAAATCGAAGTTTGATGTTTTTTTTAATTTCAATGTTGCTAAATTCTATTCAGTGTATTCATGATTTTCAAATCAAATACAGAAGGAAAGAGAACCAATGTTCTATGTTATGAGTCTTAGGACTATAAGATAATATGACATCTATCTTAAAGCCAATTGATAGTAAGAGGAGTAGTCCATATATCTTAAAGATGTTGAATACTCATCACCTTTCACCTTTCCAATGTGAAACAAGATGAGTATCTCCAACATGACACCTCAAGATGGTACCACATTGAGAACATTATCTTGGATTAGATTTGAGATAAGGTGTACTATCTCGAGTTGGATTATATTTTGTGCGATCATATATCAGCTTAAGTTTTATTACCCACTTGAGAGTGGTCTGAATTATCCGCTTAGAATTGCATGCTTGGGTCGGATCCAAATTGATGGATCAAATACCTTCTCAGATTTTTATCGTGGGCTTGACAAAATTTGAAGACTAAATATCCATATGGAGCTTTGATATGATATTAGATAATGTGAGCATCCATCAAAACCAATTGGTAGGGAAGGAAGTAGCTCATATATCTAATATAGATGTTGAAGACTTTTCACCTTTCCAATGTGAGACAAGGTGAATATCTCCAACAATGATCCACTTCAAATTCTGTAGTCTTAAGTAGCATAATTTTTATCATGAGGAGTAACTAGACCAGTAAATCTATAGGCAACACGCCTAACACAGTAAAGAGATGATGAAAATATAACAGAAGATTTTCATACTTAGTGTTCCCTTTTAGCATCCTCTGTTCCAATATATATGTTCGACCCTTCAAAGGAAGAGCAGTTTCAAGTTCATTCTTTGACATAGTACTCGTATCTGAGCTGGTGGGATCAGAAGAACCATCCAGCCTGTTCATTCCAATTGCCCCGGAAGAAGATTTCAATCTACAAAAATGAACTCACCAAAGAAAGTATTATTATCAAAGATATAGTACCCTTTTGAAGGGTTGTACACTGTACAGTACAGTGACCCCTCTTGGATTAAATTTCATAAGAATTTTTTTTGTTTCTTATTAGATCATTTATATAAGATTTGTTAGTTGACATAATTAAATTTACCTCAACCTATAAGCTTAAGCTTTTAAGTTGATTGATAGTTTAACATAATTCAACATGGTATTAGAGCAGGAGGTCTTGAGTTCCAATTGCAGGGCATTTATCAAATTTCTAAGCCCACAAGTGAGGGGATGTGTTAGTTGACATAATTAAATTTACCCCAACCTATAAGCTTAAGCTTTTAGTTTTATTGGTGGTTTAACATAATTCAACGAAGCATTTTTTTATACTCTCCCTTTTGATTTCTCCAAAGGAGATGTCATCAATTCAGAAATTTCAAATCAAGCTTGTAATTGAATGAGGGATACCTGTGCCCTTGAGCATCCCAATAACGCAACTTGGAATCAGCACTCAGCTTGGAATGGGTAGCTCGTTTTATTTCACGATCGCCATTATTAATTCTATAACCAACAGCTCCAACAGAACGCTTCTTTTTAAATTTCTGACCCAATCCCTCCCCACCAGCAAGCAACTTGCGAGTCTTTTCTTCACTTCGATTAGAACCATCATCAAAAAGCTGGTGTACATCACCATCCTTCTCTAAGAACGTTGTATTACTTGAGATGGTGGTGAACCTGGTTTCTGACTGCTAGAATAGGAAGAAGAAAAGCAACACCCTAATATCAATGAAATGGAAGTAACTGTGTTTCTCATTTCTTAGAGCATTAGTTGAGAATTAAATAGAAAACCAGAATGGTCGTCTATGACCATATTCCAGTAACATATCTTCAAGGGACATTTATTGTTAATTCTTAATTAATAATTCAAGCCCCCAATAAGAAAAACCCAGCCATTATCATTTCTAATCAAAGAAGACTAATTGATTTATTTATTTTTGGTAACCATGAGTCTCCAACAATGAAATGGAAGTAACTGTGTTTCTTATTTCATGGAGCAATTTTTGTGAATTAAATAGAAAACCTGAATGATCAACTATGACCAATTCCCAGTAACATATTTTCAAGTGATATTTTATCGCTATTTTTAATTAATAGTTCAGAAACAAAAGAATTAAATCCCAGTCATTATCATCTAATCAGAGGTTGATTTTTTTTTTTTTTTTTTTTTTTTGTAACCATGAGTGTCCAAACCAAGCTATAATTTCTTACCAAACAATTGTCTAACTTTTTATTTTATATATCTATAAGTGTCAGTGCTAGCTAATGTGCATCTCAACTACTCTTATAGGACAACTATCTAACCCTACAACACTTGGTTGTCAAGCAAACCCGTAGGAAATTAATTCTAAGATAGATGATCACCATGAATTGAACTCAAACTCTTAGTTCCACACAACCCTATTGACCACACCCCATGCTAACCCTAACATTTAACTGTCAAAGAAACTCATAGAACTTCAATATCCCAAATAGGGGGCAATCATGAGTTTAAACTTAAGTCCTACCTTTTTACTAGCTCTAATGACTAATGAGTCAATACATAGTTTAAAGAAAATGATTACTAATGACTTAATTTTGGGGCAGGCACCGTGTGGGTGCCTCCAAGTATAGTGGGATTATTGAAAAAGAAATATATGTGCCAAAATTAAACCCTGAATTCTCATACTGAGTATCTGTGTCCAAGGTAGTAAGAAAAAGATGACGAGTAAACTAGATATTGGATATTATCATAATTACTAACCTGAACATCAGATATAGATGAACGAGCACGCTTATTCAGACCTACACTTTTTGATCTGTCTTCCAATTGATGAATAAGTACATCATGCCCATTTCTATGAATCTGGCTTCCCATCTTAGATAAGTTCCCTCCACCTAGCCTCTTATTTGGTGAAATTTCACTGCGTTGTCGCTTTTTTGAGCTCAAGGCTTCCCTATACTTATCCAACTTGAACAAGGATTCACTCAGCATGTCTGCTCTTTCCCTGAGAAATAAAATCTATATGAGTAAATAAACATATAAAAATGCAAATCAATTCAGAAAAAGTTCGCAGACTATAGAATTATCAAAACAAAAAACTACATTACAGTCTCCTTATATTTACAAAGTATACTATTCATTCTTAATTTTCATAACGATCAAAATCTAACCATCTCGGACCATCTCTTCATCTTCTTCTCTTTCTCCAATCTATTTAGATGCTCATTCAAGGTTTTTACTACATTAAAGAACTTGTTTTACTTTAATTTCGTGTCATCCTTTCAAAGAAAAGGCTAGGATCATGCATAAAAATGAAGTCAGTGTTACACATTGGGAGATTAGGTTATGAGAAATAACAAAACCATTGAGATGAATAAGCTTCGACTTGACGTTTATTCATTGCCTCCTAGACTACGTTAGATACGAATTTCAGTAAATCATCTCCCTGTTCTATCCATGCCAATTGAAATTGAGAGGAATAACCTCTTTTCTTTGAGAATGGGGGGATATCATATATTCGCTTTCTCTGTTCATATAATATTTGTATGCACTGGATTTGTAAATAACAATAATACCTGGCCCTTCTAGATGAATCTTGCACACTATCTTTAAAATGCTTCAGCTCTTTTGATGCCACTGGAGGTGTACGTTTCAGATGAACTACTCCAAAAGGACGATCCTCCAATGCATTTCCAGAAGAAGCTCCTAGAGCTCTTTTCAGCTCTCCTGAGCATGAATTTTTTTTATTACCTAGGGTAATGGGCTCCAATGGTAAACAATTAGGCAAGGATGGCATATTTGATGGTTGGAATGTACTTCCTCGATTAGAATTATTCCCAGATCCTAACATCATAAACTTGCAACAGTTTTTTGAGACAATCCAAATCAGCTCAAGCTGCCTTTTTAAGACAAAAACAATTCTTGAGTCTCAAACCTCCTGCCATTATGCAAATCGCAAGAAAAGTAGAAACAACATTAAAACTTCAATTAAGAAAACTACAACATACATATTTAACACCCATACTAGTTTGTTTGTTTGTTTACTTTTTATTATTTTAAGAAAGGCTTCATTAACTACCTGAAAGTGAGATTGCAACAGAAGTCAGCAAAAAAACATAAAATAAAGCAGTAAACAAGATACAATCGTTGGAGGAAGGAACCCAAAAACACATAAATGATCAACGGAGAAACTTGAGACCTTTTCTAGTTTATTTGAAATCTAGTCGTGATTGCAACTGAAATATTTCTTTCCACAGTGAAGATGGCTTATTACATCAACGGTAAAGCGTCATAATCAGTAATCAGTTATCACCAATCATCATCTACGGATAGTAAAAAAAAACCGACAGAAACTTTTTATTGATGTCGGAGTATCAAAAAGAAATGACAATACAAGTAAATCCACCCAGGAGTCCACAAGAAACAAAATTCCAATTTTTGTTAATTAAAATCGAGTGCCAATTGAAGATTTGGGCAAGGACTGAACCGATTAAAAGAGCTAAATCAATCCAACATAAAAAATAAAATCACCCCCGTCCCTTTTTTTTTCTTCCTTCAATTCCTTTCTAACCAAATGTCCCAAATAACTACCTCAACTGCATTCGACCATAAACAACCTTACCCTTATATCTGAGTTCAAACATAGAAACATTACGCACAATAAACACAAAAATCATATAAAACAAAACATACCTCTCCAACTCGCGCACAACGGATCGCGGAAGAAACAAGCGAACAAAAAAACGGAGTTACTTGAGCAAATAAGCGATCCAAGCAGTCAGAGATTCACGAACACATTGAGAAATGAAAAGCTGAACGAGCTGCAAAACCCTAGAAATAAGCAAATGCAATGGAAAGGGAAGAAGTGCGGTGGCTGAAAAACAGTATCGAATGCGAGAGTTGGCTGAAAGAATTTCAAAGAGGTCAAATGGTCAATCGATCCACCTTGCTCCGATCAAATTGGCACAAAGATCAAATCGAAGCGTTATATATGAACGAAGAACAGGGAGGGGCAGAGTTGCAATAGTGAAAGGAGGCAGAAGATTTAAACGTCGTCGTTTTGTGAATATTTTCCCACGCCTACGCGCCAACTGGCAGTTTGGGGATGGGAAGTCATAAAGGAGAGGGATATTTGTTTAGAAACAAATCACTTTTTAAACCATTTTATCCAAACAACCAAAAATTATAATTTTATTTTAAAATACATAAATAATCATTTATTTATTATACTTGTATAATTATTCATCAATTTTTTTTTAATACAGAGTGATTATAAAAGATTTGTTACGGAAATTGTCAATAACTTATTAATTTTATTATTTGATAGTAATTTAATTCAAACATTATATCATATTCATCATAAAAATTAATATTTGTTTAAGAGTAGCTATATCATTTATTAAATATTATTTCATTTATTTTTTATTTTATTTATTATTCACGATCTTTATTAAAATAAAAACGTTAACAAATAATTGTCATTTTTCCACAAGCATACACACACTACTCCATCTATAGGAAAGTATTTTCTCCC
>JBBMEG010000005.1:3345356-3384787 GCA_037832605.1 Cyclanthera cordifolia | reverse complement strand
TATATATTTATTGATACATAGCAGTAACATTCGATATGCATCACGTAGCAAACAGGGCAATCATCGCAATCAATAATATAATTTTTAACCGAAATACCCTACACATGTTTTTAATTATCCACAAGACTTAAGCTAAGGGTAAAATTCCCTTACCTTGGCCGAAAATCGTTAATTCGTCCTTAGAAAGCTCGAACCGCAAGTCCCGAAGGCTTCTCCAAGTTCAACTGGCCGAAACAGGGTTAACGAGTCAAAATTAGTGCCTAAGACTATCAAAAATGGATTCAGAGCACCGAAAATACCTAAAAATCACTATCTGGAAATTTTCCAGCGACCGGCGAGGGCGCGTGGGTGGAGAACGGCAGTGGATGGCAGTGCGTGGCTGGAGACTCGCCGGCACGTGCAACGACGACAGCTCGTGAAACAGACGCGCGAGGGAACAACAGCTGCAAGCTCGGAATGTCGTGGCAGCCCCTGATTTGTCCTCTGCAGGCTCGGGAATCGCCAACCTATTCAGAGCTGAGGGACAGGGCGGTGCTATGGACGAGGCGGCAGATCTGAGTGCTGCAGGCGGCTGTCGGGCACTGATTAGGTTGTCGGGGGCTGTCGGATTGTAAAGGAAAAAGACGACGGCGTTGAAAATGAGACAACAAAATGATTAACCTAATGATTTTGTCTCTTTTGGCTTTATATATAAGGACAAAACTGTCTGCAAAATTATCAAAATGCCCTAGGGCTAAAAATGACCATTTTACTCCTAGTTTTCAAATTCCGACTTCACACTTCTTGAGATAAGACTTAAATAAGCACATTTAACCCAAAATAATTTTCAAAACGACTCCTAGGAGTCCCGGTAAGCCCAAAAATTGCAAAACTAACTTTGAAATTTAGGGAGGAAAAAAATTCGGGCTGTTACAATCTTGTACCATCTTTTCCTTCCGATCAATGAGATGCATAGAACTGAAATAAACATGATTGAATTGTGTTGAATCATATTAAATAGATAACTAATCAACTCAAAAGCTTAAACTTATAGGTTGAAATAAATTTAATAATATCAATCAACATTTTCTCTCGCTAAGCTTGGAAATCTTAAAAAGGTCAAACAAAGTGTAAATTATGTTAGTTAAGGAGGAAAAACTTTCACAGGGATGTTGTGTCGATAAACTTTATATAATAATCTCACTTATGATTTACCAAGCACAATATAATCAATAATAATGTTGAATTATGGTAAAAACAATTCACAAACAGTAGAATTCTTCACTATCGTAGTAGAAATAGGAAACACAAGATGAAATTAGAAATGAACAAGCTAGTTACCTGGCCGTGGATTGTCTTAACAAATATTTGACATTATTACCCATTATATTGTGTTTGGTAAATTATTTGTGAGATTGTTATAGAAAGTTGGTATGGACTAACAATTGGACAATTTGTTAGTTATATGAATCTTTCAACCTGCAAAATACTCACAACAAGAGCACAATACACAACAACAAGCAAATAAACCTTGGTGTGACAACTCTTCAAGCACCAATGGATATTCACTATATCCAGAAAATGGTCAAGAACAACAAGCATAAAGAAGGGAAATTTCTAGCATCTTAAAGAGATGCTGGCATTCTTTCCCTAGACCAAAGCCTACCCAAAAACTAGCCTCCCTTCCCTTGGACTTGAAAATTTAAAAATGTCCAACAAATGAAAATCAATATTAATTAAAGAGAAAATGACTTCAGAAGGATCTAAACTCAAAAACAAGCCTACAAAATGTCCAACAAATGGGTAGGCTTTAATCAATATTAATTAAAGCTTCCCCGTAAACAAGCCTTCGTTCACTTATGTGTTTGAAAATTTTAAATGTACAACAAATGGATAAACACAAGCTTCCTTCTTTGATACCTTATTGAATCATGTTAAATCACCAATTAATTAAAAAACTTAAATTTATAGGTTGGGGTAAATTTAATTATTTTGACCAGCAAATTGCAAATGTCTAAGGAGCTCATTTCTTTTTTGGGCAAAGGTGTCATTGAAAAAAAAAAAGAAGTAGAGGATAGTGAAGCTGTCTACTTTAGAGGGTATAGGATATTGTTCTATGAAAAATGTACATGAATGATTTTTTTATGACGTGAGAACTTAGAGCTTATACTTCTTTAAGCCGAGGGCACCATTAGCCCTTCTCTAGGTTGCGATATTGGGATACATCTGAGAAATAGAGACACGAGAGGTGACTACAAATTAATGTCAGAGTGAGTCTCGAACCTCGGACCTTGAGGAGAGCACACCTTGAAAGCGAGCCTTCAACCACAGCTACATCCTTTGGGGAAATTATTGAAATATGACCCATGTTAATGAACTTTTAGCTATTTTAGTTTGACCTTTTGAACTCTACTTTTAAGTGGATGCCTTTATTTTACCTTTACCTTCTCTCTCATATTTTCACTCTCTTAAAAAAGCCTCACACCAGAAATCCTTAATAACCATCCCTACTGATGTTGGGGAGGTTGAAGGTCTCCCCTTCTAACATTGGGTTGTGCAGGAGAACTCTTTTGAGTTTCTCTCCTTTAGATCCTACCACCCCTATTTTCAACCTCCCATCGCAACCTTCTATCTTGTTTTATTTTTCTTCTAATAGACACACCTATGGCTGTGAGGCGACAAACATTCACCCATTTTTTTTGTAACTAGAGTATCTTCTCTAATTGATTCTGCGCCACCCCTTCGTTTCAACCAGCCCTTGAATTATGACAATTTTTCTCTTACACCCACGTGACTCCAAAGAAGCACCAATGAGGCGACACATTCTCAACCATTGTGATCAGTTAACCATGACTTTTGGCGTGTTTAACCATTGCCGTCGCCTCTTTCTTGATCATTAGGGTCTCATTCTCCCTTATTTGCTCACTTGCTGCTCTTTTATCAAACAAAGATAGCTTCTTCCCCACCTTCTTTGAGAATCGCTCCTCCAATGCTAAATCTACATTTCACTGCTCCACTCATTTTCATTCGATACGGCATCCTTCCCTAGTATGTAAGGGTGGCACAAACTTTTTAAATTGTCCATTTGTATTTGTTGGGTCATTACTATTTTTGACAATAATAGTTTTTTTCCTCTTGGATGCCTCAATCTCCATTTACACCACATTGAGCATCTTTCTCGGTAATCTCGAGCGATGTAATCGTATTTTTGTAGCCGTGGTAGGGCAAAGAAACACAAACACTCAGCCTCTTCGGCAGGATATCCATTTTCACCAACAGTTCTTTGTCATCTCTGACTACATATTAAGTTGGAACTAGGTGTGTGAAAATTTTGTCAGGGAGATTCATTCACAGAAGAACAACTTCATCTCTAAAGGAGGCAGATTGACACTCATACAAGCAACTTTATCAAACCTCTCTAATTGTTCCCTAGCAACTAGAAAGAGATTCTTTAACCATAAAGAATTTAGTTAACATGTAGGATACCTATCAAGAAGTTTTCTCAACTCGTTCATGTATGAGGGAATCATCAATAATTTTACCTTTTCAAACTCTGTCTGTAAGTCACTATGGGCTCGAGAAGCAAAGAGAAGATGTGTACGAGCGAGATATGCAACAAAAATAAGAAGGAAAAGGATTGAATAGAGGAACTCGTGACCATTTGATGATCTCAGATGTGTCGATATTGATGGTGACTCATTATATCGATGAATCATTTCTTCGGACAGAAAAAGATAATGTAAACACTTACTTGAAATCTCACTTATCAGGTTCCATTGCGGAAGAATTTTTTCTGAAGAATCGCCATGATATATCTGATCCATGCATAATATCATGAAAAATGGGTAAAATTTTTTGGCTGCTACTTAGTATCATATCTCTTTTCAAAATGCCCACCAAAGTCGCTCAATTTTAGAGGGGAAGATTTGCGACTTCCTATGGAAGGGTACTTGTGACAAAATATGTGCCAATTTAATCAAGTGGTCTAAGCTTATATTCGGAGCAAGGGGGAATTGGATTATACAGTATTAAACAAAAGAATTCAGCCCTCCTTGCCAAGTGGACATGGAGATTCCTAGTTGATAAGAAGGCACATTGGAAGAGGTTTATTGTTGCAAAATATGACTTTCATCACTCAAACTATATGTTTAACAGAAGCATTAACTCGTTTGAAGGCCCTTAGAATACCATTGTGAAAAATAGGCAATTGATTTATAAAGGCGTACAATAAAAGGTTGGTTCAGGGAATGGAACACACTTCTAGAAAGATTGTTGGATAACTAATAGCCCATTACAGAGCAGTTACCCGCTGATAAGTGCCTTATCCCTATTTCCTATAAAAAATGGAGAGATATGTCTTATCACATTGCCCAGATGAGCTTGTCAATGAAGTGTGGGATCCCATTAACAATTCTTGAGATTTAAAACTCAAAAGGAATTTGAAAGATATTGAGATTGTTGAATTGGCACTCGAGAGGATCAAATCATATGGAAACATGACTCGGGAGGGTTCTTCACAACCAAATCGTTGATGAGAGTTCTTAACTTGCTGCCCTCCAATAAACCTTCGCCTTTGATTGGTGTAATTTGGAAAGGCAAATTCCTCAAGAAGACTGAATTCTTTCTATGGGAGTTAGCTCACAGGATTATTAACACAATGAAAGACTCCAAAGAAAACTCACACCTTTGTATTTCTCTACAATGATGCATCATGCGCCAGAAGGATTTGAAATCTCAGAATCATCTCTTCGTAGATTGCCCCTTCGCTTGGAGATTTTGGGAACGAATCCTAATTGCTTTTAGATTGATCACTGCTCTCCCATCAGACCTCAAGAGTCTGCTGTCATATGGGGCACCCTTCAAGAAGATAGTAAAGCAGTTATTGGAGGCTTTTATTTGGGCTTATTTTTGGAGCATTTGGCAAGAGAACTCGAGCATTTACAGGGATAAATCTGACTCCATAGACCATTTTCTTGGAATCTCTTGTTTATGTTTCAATATCTTGGATTAGAAATACTAAATACTTTGTGGATTACTCTTATTCTACCCTCCTTGCTAATTGGAGAGGTCTTTTGTAATTGTCTCATAGGCTCTCTAATTTCACCAATCAATGAAATTGTTTCTTATCCAAATAAAAGGATTATTTTGGATGTCCTCTTCTCTGACATCTTCAACCTACAAGACTGTCCGAAGCCCATCAACATATATATTTTTTTACTTCTGTTTTCATCGTTTATCATTGAATTTGCTAATGATTGGAATAATCCTTAATATTTTTTTCCTTGTTTTGCTATTGAATTGGGCTTCCTCTCCCTTTCTTTCTATGTTTCGATAGACATTGTAACACTTTCATCAATCAATAAAATATGTATTTTCGTCTCCTATCAAAAAAGAAAAAAAAACTCAAGCCTTAACTAGAAACTGATCGGCAGGTGCAAGAGCTGACTTGCAAATCCAAAAATCTTGAAGCTGAGCTGGAGAATACCTCAAAGAAATTGGAGGAGGTTACTGCCATAGCTGCAGATGAAGCTGAAAAATGCAAATCAGCCAAGGAAGTAATCAAATCCTTAGCAGCTCAGGTTTGTCTCTTTTATTTATGGGTTATATTTTGTAAGAAAATTTTCCCTTATATTTTGTAATAGTTGCTTAACCATTTAATGAATTTCTCCATTATATTCACCAAGTAGTAAGGAAAGCAGACTGTTTTTCAGCCGGCTTCATGTTGCCAAATAATATCATTTCAATTTTCAACAACTTTACAGCTTACCCCTACATTCTTCTTTTAAGAAGCAACTAGTCTGTTGTAATCATGTACATTTCTTATCCCCAACATTATAGAAATTATGTTCCTTTCTAAGCTTCACACGCCTCTCTTCCTCTTCTTTTTTTTACTTCTAAAATCATTCAGAAACCAATTCAAGCATATATCCGTCTTTATTAATTTTAGTTGCCTCTGTTTGGAGCCAAAGATCTGGATTCTTGCTTTTGTGCTATACTGCCTGTGTGTGTAGAATGTCAAGCAGATAGCTAAATTATTGAATTGACTTTGTCCCTTTTTTATTTTTTATTTATTTTTTTATAAATAACTCTGAAACTAAAAAAATAAACAATACATGGACATCTGAACGTGCTGGGTATGGATTTTCTTGAAACTTCCACTGCATTTCACTCTTATAGAACTCAACTATGGCTGCTAGTACGGTTTTCACTTCATATTTATTTGAATGGCAACGTTTGCACTGCAGTATTGTAAATCGCCATGTTCTTGGTTTTAGTCTGTTCACTGCTTACGATGTTATATGCTAGAATATACTTACATATACACACACGCACATGCACATGTATGTATATATATAAACATAAAAGTTTCCTAATTTTCTATGCTATAGAAGTACAATGTATGAAACCAAATTTCAAGCACTTAATTTGAAGGTACAAAAAAATTGTCCTTTATGAAGCTATACAATATGGTCTTTATCATGCAGGGAAAAACCAATTAGTTAGAAATGCCATTAGAGTAGAGGTTAGAAATATTGTAAGGATATAGTATAGATATAGTGGTCATTAGCTAGCTTTGTTAGTAGGTGCAAAGCAATCTTTTAATTTTTTTGATGACTGGTAGACATCGAGATTTTTTTTTTTTTTTTTTTTTTTTTCTTTTTTTTTTTTTGAGAATACAACAATTGGGGGTGGGGGTTCAAATCGGGACCTTGTGGTCCCTCGGCGTTCACTAATGCCGTTGAGCTACTGCTCTTTTGGCTCGAGGTATTTTACTTTGAAGCAATATGCTCTTTTGTGGGTCTCCAATTTAAGACATCCAAAAGAGCGTATCTTGGAGGCCCCAAGATATCTTTTATTGCAAAGATAGTTTGAAGAAATCTTCTATTGCTTATTTTATTTGAAGTGTCATAAACTTCCGTTTAGAGTTGCAAAAAAAAGAGAAAGATATATTAGGTGTTTAGGGTAAGGAATCATCTAAAACACCCTTAAGAATTCCAACAGTAAATACCGGACAACCCAATGAAGAATTTTTGGTTGAATAAAACCCAACCAAAAGTCAGGATGACCTCTTCCTTTGAAACCAAACACAATATAGAGAATACCAGCTGTAAAATTTGAAGTTCATGTCAAACACGCTAACTAGTGTGGATACTAAATGCTTAATTACTTTTGCAGTTGAAAGACATGGCTGAGAAGATGCCGGAGGGGCACACTCCTATCCCCAACTCTGGGACTGTTTCCGGGCAAAATGGTGGTAATTTCAACCAGCTATCAACTGAGAGTCTTTCGATAAGCATAAACTCTTGTTTGGAGTCCAATGGCATTTCAAAAAGTCAAACCTTATCACCTGGAATCAAAGTACAGAATGAGAAGACAGAATGGGTTTTACAAGACGAACCTGGCGTGTACATAACTCTGTGTGCCTTGCCAGGAGGAGGCAATGAGCTGAAACGTGTTCGTTTCAGGTACTAAATTTAGCTCACTTATTAATTTTTTTTTTGTTTGAGCTCTTAAGTGACGTTAAAATCATACTTCTTTGATCATATACCCTATATCTTCTTTGCCGTTAAGCCTTATCTTCCCAGTACTGTTTGTTACAATTTCGCACCTTCATAGCAGTCCCCTGGACTTCATTTTTAGTTGATGCCTTATCCCTCCATGTACGCTTGTGATTTCTAGCGAAAAGCTTTTGTTTCCTGTCAAAAAGATAAAAATATTAAGGTTCATTTTGAAAACTGTTTCAAAAATATGTTTCTTCTTTTGTTGTTAAAATTCCTTCGAAGATATATTTCTTCTTTTGTTGTTAAATTCTTTGGAATTAAGAGTGATTATTTTGAGTAATTATAAATGAGAGAATATTTTGAGTGATTAGAAATTTGAGTTTTAATAATAGTTCGTTTAGATGTAGTTATTTGTAGAGGGGTTGCAGTTAATAGCTCGTTTGAATGATGATTTTTGTAGAGACATGATAGACAATCATTTGGATGTAGTTAGAAATGAGAGATTTTTTTGAAGATTAGAAATGAGTGATTAGAATAACTCGTTTCGATGGTGTCTGTTTGAAGAGGAGTTGTAAAAGTACATTTGATAGGATGGTTTTGTGTATGTAACATTGTGCATGTTGAAGTTATGCCCACTTCTTACCTTTTTAATGTCTAAAAAATCTGTTTTCGATTTCTTTTCTATAAATGTTATTAAGAATATATTGAAAGGATACCAAAGTATAGCCCATCAGTAATAATGTTATGGTGATGGTTTTTAAAGGTAGTGTTATTGTGCATGTTGAAGTTATACCCGCTCTTTATCTTGAGGACGAAGGTTTGAATCCTCGTTCTCCATTCTCCCAAAATGTATATTGAAAGGATTAGTTTGACTTTAAGGTAATAGTTTAACATTTTGAGTATAGGTTTGAAGTTCAAATTTTACTTCCTTTAGCTTAGAACATAGAGATATATTCAAAAGATCACATGTACTCTAACATAGATAGATATTTAGCTTATTACATCGTGGTATCATTGAAGTCTCTTATTTCTTCCTTATTATATTAAGAATATACATGTTTGGCTAGTGTTTTGAAAGGCGCACCCAGGCGCGCTCAGGCGTGCGCCTAGGCGCAAGGTGCATGTGTTGCGCCTCACCTTGGAAAGGCGCAACGTGCATAATAAGGCGTGCACCTTTTCGTGTCTGGCTTGAAGCCCTGAGGCACGCCTAGGCGCGCGCCTTGGGGGCTTTTGTATTTTTTGTTTTTTTAGGGTTTAGGGTTTAGGGTTTAGGTCATTCGTAACCCGAGATAAGTTTTTTAAAGTATCAAAATGTCTTAAATCACTTATGCGTGTTTTTATATCACTTTTTTAATAAAACTTCATTTCTTTCTATGAAATGAAGGTTTATTATTGAGTTTATATATGATTTATATATTTTCCTGAATTAAACTTCATTTCTTCCAATGAAATAAATGTTAATATTTGAATCTTATGTTTGTTTTATATAGTATTCTTGGTTAAAAGTTTATTTTTCTTCATGAAAAGTATTTTGATCATACATAAATTCCTATATATATATATATATATATATATATATTTTAATGTCTTTTTATATAGTGCGCCTTAAGTAAAAAAGCCCGCGCCTTAAAGTGCGCCTTGCGTCTCAGGCCCCAAAGGTCCATTGCGCCTTAGTGCGCCTTGGGCTTTTTAAAACACTTCAGCCCGTGCTTTCATGCTTCTTACACATGAAGGTGAGTTATTGTTAATATACTTGGAAAACCTAAATTCTTTTAATCTGTTGTCTTAAATTAGCTTAAGGTAAGTTTAATCTTTGTATTTTGTAACATATTCTTAAGAAGTTAATATTGATATCGGTTTTCTCTTATGAGCTTGTACACTGACATTGTTGGGGTCAGTATGAGAGTGTGCGTTGTTTTAAATCGTTTTGTAAGTCAGCAGTGTCAATGATTCCCTCAATCTTTTAGAAAGTCAACAGTGTCAATGATTCCCTCAATCTTGTAGAAAGTCAAACCCTCAATCTTTCAAGTTTGGGCCTTGGGGTGGGTGCAAATTCGCCTGGAGTGGGGTGGGGTGCCGGGTACTGGGTTCATCTTTACATACACTGCTTAGTGTTCTTGTTGCTATTATGAAAGACCAACATCTCTCTTATGTTGTGACATGTGAGCAAAGTATACTTTCTCAGTTTAACTATGTTAATAACTGTATTGCAGTCGGAAACATTTTACGGAAGCAGAAGCAGAGAAGTGGTGGGCGGAATTCGGAACCAAGTTATGTGAGAAGCATAATGTAAAGAGTAGAGATTAACAAGTTGCCCGTGCTCGAATTGAAATGACCAAGGAAAAGAAGCCAAACATGGTGATCCTCTTCCTCTTCTCTGGAACTTTACAGTTTACACTTTCCTCTTTCATCTTCCAATTGATTTTGAGTGGGGATTGATCTGGGCACTCTAACTTTTAGGTTCATATATTAGACAATTAAAAGTATAGCCAAGGAATTAGAAAGTATTACTAAGCTTCAGACGTTGAAGTTCTCCCCTTTAGAATGCCAGTGTTTTAAACTACTCTTGCGCTCACCTTTTTCTCTTTACTTCTTTTTCCCCTCCGAATTAGGGAAAGTCCAAATGTAATTAGCTTAGCCGGTTTCAATGAGAAATAGTTGTTGCGTTCAACCATCATATCAGATTTATTTTTTATTTTTTATTTTTGCTGCAAATTTGTTGAAAAAAAGGCCACCAGCTGTTTCAGTTATTTTTATATCATTTCTTCTAGCTCCACATTAGGAGCAGGAAACACAGGTGTCCCAAGTCTCAAACCCAGGAGACTATGAGAGATTTCACAATAATTCACTCGTGAGTTTTTAGCTCAAAACTTCTAACAAAGCATACCTTGAGACTCAAACCTCTCCCAACAAGTCCAATTTTTTTTCTTCATAAACCAGTTACAAAAATGACATATTATTGAATGCTGAGTGTAGAGCCTCCGATCCCTGTGGTTGTGGTGGTTGTTATTATTATTATTTTGTTTTCATACGTAGTGAAACTTTAATTGTCAAAAGTTCCCACTCGCCAAAACGTTAGTAAACAGATTCCCATTTGACCTAGATTTGTGTCACACCACAATTACAAAAATCTTTAGAAACAAAGACTGTGAAGATGCAAAGATTTAAACTATGTTCCAACCAAACGTAATTTTGATCCCTCGTCTGAGGTGGGTTTCTTTTACTTTTTGTTGGCGTGATTGTATTGTGTAGCCGATTTATTAGCTAGCCCTAGTTTGGCTTGTAGATTATTTTCTGATTGTTTTATGTATTCTTCGGAGTTGTCCGATTAGACTGAGGTTTTGAGTTGGGGGAATCTCCCTCTAGTGGTCGCCTCAGTGGTGATGTTGAGCTGGATCGCTCAAATTGTTCTTTTTCGTGATTAATTATATGATTGTTTCAATTTTTTTTGAGGGGTTAAGTTAACCCGGTTTAACTTCCACACCAAATGGCTCTTTAAACTAGGTCCAAAAAACGTCACTAATCGTATCTTTTCTAGTGAAATTTGTACATTTGTCTATTCATTCACTTGTATGTCATATCTAGAATTACTTGTTGCATTTGAGGTAAAGAATCCATATTCATTTTGCTAGCTACTTGGCAAATCATCTCATAAACTCTTTGTTTGCGAAAAGATACCTGTTGATACCGCAAAATTGGGTTTTTAGGTTAAATTTGTACTTGCCGGAAATGAAGAGTGTCCGCAAGACAAAAGAACCTCGCACTAATGTAGTCCTAAGCCCCACTTAAACTCTGACCCTCAAGTTACAAGACATTATAAAATTACTAATAATACCTTGGAATATACTGTCTTGTATCTTATACTTGTACTTTCATTGTGTATATTAGTATTCTCTAACATATAATGTATATGCTCCGAGCCCCTCGAGAATCTTATTGGCTGTCTTCTCACAATTATTTTTTCACTGTTAGTTAACGTTGTTTGTATGACTGATGAATTGTTTTCAATGCTTTTCGTTTCTAAGGTTTATTAGTTAGAGCTTTTATGTTCATGGAAGTGATTGTGCAATGGCTCATAACGACTTTTTAATAGTCCAAGTACTCCAGTTTTTGGCCGACCCTAAATCAGCATTTTGACCAACCCTTAAAAGGGATCAACCTAACTTAATCAGCCAAAGGCCAACCTTCAAAGGAATCGTCCTAATTTAATCGAGTGAATCCCTTGAGGGGCTAGCCCTATGGGGTGTTTTGCCGGTCCCCGGTAATAAGCCAAATCAGCTCCTTGGCCAACCCTTCAAGTGATTGACCTTGCTTAATCGGCCAATAAGAAAAAAGCTCAATGGATATAAAAAAAATGTTAGATAAGTATGAGTTTATAGATTCAAACCTAGCTACTTCAACTTTTATTAAAGTTCAAAAAATGTCAAACCACTTGATGAATACATATTTTTAAAAGGTGTCGTTGATAACTTTATGAAGTAAATTGTGGCGAGTCATGCCATCTTGACCCATTTCTGTTCCTTAGTTTGCCTAATTGTTTCAAATTTTGGAGCTAAAATTCACCCTTTTTTTATTTTATTTTTCTAAAATATTTCAATATTAATGATTTTCTTGGAATTATTTTGAGTGATATCATTAGTAAAGCCCAGAAGTTTGACTACTTTCGGCCTTCTGGAAATTAAAACATGTTAACGCGTTTGGTTTTCTTCCATATAACATATTGGCTTTTGTATCATTCTTGGGGTCGGATAATTTGTTGATGTAATCTTTCTTTCTTCTATTGTTTGATTAACCAAATCAAATATTGTAGCAAAAAAAAAAAAGTTTTTATTTTATTTGGCCACAATCATTTTATTTTTGTTTTAGTTTTTAAAATCTATAAGACTTCATTGCTTTATTTATCCATATTTGATTTATTTTCGTGTTTTGATTTTTTTTTTTTTTTTTTCTTTTAAAATGCAGTTAAAATTTCTTATATTTTTTAACTTATAATGATTTTTGAGAGATGAAAATCATTATGATAAAAGTAATAAACTTAATTTTTAAAAACATGAAATTTAAATATTCATCGATTGGAAGCATAATAATAAGAGTATTTTGTATATGATGCTTATACATTAAAGAAAATGAAAGATGGAAAGAAACGTAAAAGAAACATAACATTAATTTACTTTGCTACTTTTTGGTATATAGAGAAAGAGGGTTAAGGAGTGACGCACTTGCAAAAATCGATGCCTGGAGAAATAAAAACTGCTCACAAGCTTTGCAAAAATGGCCTTGGAACCGAAAGCCAAAGAAAAAGTTACTGCAAGGATTAGTGACGTTTTTGGAGATAATTCAGTTCAATACCACGGTCACGAGTTCGATCATTGGAATCGGTATTTTAATTTCTTCCCCAATTTGTATTAAAAAAAAAAAAAAAAAAAGAAAGAAAAAGTTAGATGGAAGAATGTCCTCATACCTGATGACAGTCATGTTTAACTGTGGATAACAGCAACTAGTTAACCAAAAAAAAAAGGAAAAAATAGAACCATTTATTTTTGTTTTTGAAATTCAGATCTGATTACAAAAACGATCATCCAAAGTGTTATTAACTAAAATCTCTACAAATAATTATAAATTCAAATCAATTATTTCGCAGAAAACACTGATTTGCGCATTTCGTCATCGAAAAAAAGGGTCAACAGTACTCGAACTCTTAGATAATCATAGTCGACTAAACTGTTATTATACTGATATTGACTCCATAGTTTTAGGAAGTCTTCGAAAAAGCGTGGGCTGACTCGGAGACCTCGACGACTGGAAAGGAATTTAAGAAGTTCCAAAGCCAATCGACCGAGGTCTCTCCCGTAGTTGACTCTTTTGAGTGGCTTAGCTCTTCACCTTTACAGTCTTGACTACGTACCTCTACCCGCCTCTAAAATATCCTGCATAACTCCAGCCCTAAAAAAACGCTAAATCATGGAAAACTCAATTTACTAAGTTCTCATTTATAATCATTCAAAATAATCGCAATACCATTTCAAGTTCAAACACCTTTCATGAGTTCTGACTTCTAAGCTTTTTTTTTTTTTTTTTTTTTTGAGAATATTCTAAGCTTCCAAATTAACTTTTTATTTATGTGCTATTTTGCTATTAAAAAATTCATCCTCCACCATTTTACCATCATAAAAAATCTCAGGAGTAAGTAGGTTTCACTAATAGAATTGTAAGCAGTTGGAGGTTGAAGCCAAGTAGCCCAGTCATTCACAAAGAATTCAAGAAAATTTGTAAATGTAGCTTTTTAATTAACCACTTTGACAGTTTATTCTTCATCTATATATATATATAAGCTTGTAAACAAACATGAGAAAAAAAAAGTATGCTTGTGATAGGTATAGTTCTTCAGATCTCTACTTTAAAAGTATTAAACGTGTGCCTATGTTCTCTCTCGTGGATGTAGGCCGTACTGTCGAACGCGCGTAAACTGTATGGTGCTACTCTCTAGATTCTCAACAAACATGGAGCTCGTTAAGGGCTTTGTGTGCGAATGACTTTCGGGCTGGCAAGTTGGGTTGTGGATGAAGTTACTTGTACATAATTTGAAGTGTTTCTTGATTTCAACAGGCCAAGCTATTAATCCAGTCATTTATTTAATGTTTTTTTTTATTCAACCACCATTCAATCATTTATGTTTGACTCGTTTTGTTTCAACGTAAACTCTCAACGGTTGGAAATCATCACAAACTTAAAGGAAGCAATATTATGGTGGTTGTAGAAAGAAAGAAATGGAAGAATTTTTGATACCAAATACATTGAAGCTGACCCTTTAAATCTATGAGAAAACAACATAATTACTGTTGCAAAATGGTGCACTAGATTTAATTTATTCTCGTGCTATGTTGTATCTGACATTTCAAAAATTGTTTTTTTTTCTTGCACATAATTCTTCTTGTAATTCTATCTTCCTCTTTTCGCTCTTCTATTCTTAATAAATTTCAATATCTTTCTCTCAAAAAATTACATAAAAAAAAAAAGAAAAGAAGAAGATATTCAAACTTTTAATCTTATGATTATTAAATTGTATAAGGTGACTCTGGTCTGACAGAAGAGCATGAATGTGAGAATGTGTACACTAGTACAAATTAAATTTAAGATGACCACATGTTCAAATATTATACCTCTTCATTTATCTTTACTATACTACACGATATTTGTCCAAACTCGATGATTTGGAGGACTTAATATACTAATTAATACATTTTGTATAAACTATTCTTCCAAAATAGTTTATAAATGTAAGTAAATAATAAAGTATTTGTATTTATAATCATTAATACGTTTTGATATTATAATTAAATACTATATTATAAAAACAAAGGATTATGTTCATTAATAAAATGACTAAGTTTGTAATTTTTTTTTAATTTTAATCTTAATTTATAATCATTTTCTAAATTTGACTAGTGTAGTAATTTTTTCTTTATTTATATACATCAAATCTTCTACTTTTTATGCTTAATAAGAATGTAATGGTGTATGACAGAAAGATTGGTGGCGCAGTGATTTTATTGTTTTGTATTATTTCAATTCAACACTGTTATTTGACTCTTAATTTATTTGAGAGCAGTAGTGTGCTCTAGAAACAAGAGATAAAACCCTAAAAAAGGTATCCTTTTTGTTTGTGAAACTTTAATTAGCTTTGTGTGTTTGGATGGAACATTGAACCATTGATGCATTACAGAAAGCCAAACAGTAAAAGGGGCAATTTAATTTTGCAAAATGTTACTTTTAAGAAAGTAAAACAATATGTGATGACAACAAACATCATTTCCATCTCTGAATCAAACTCCTTTATAAAGACATTTGATTGATTTTCACCCCCTAAACTTACTCTTCAAAATATGTAAATAACTTCAACTTTAAGATATATAAATTAAACCCCATACCCTTTTCAGATATATTCTCATGTCATTTTATTAGCTTTACCAAATCTTTTACCCCCCAAAATTTAATTTTATTTGCAAGTTTAATTAAATTTATCTTTTTAAGAATGAATTAATATTTATTTATTTATTTATTATTATTTTTTAGTATAAATTAGGGAGGGGATAACAAGTCCTACATGGGAGGCGTCTACTACTCTCAAATCGAACCCGTGATGCTGGTGTTGAACTAGAATAACATACAAAAAATGAAACCACCGCGCGATCCATTCGATAAGAATGAATTCATATTATGCTTTAATAAAAATATTTATTAAATCAAACCTTTTGAGCTCACTCTATAAATTTTAGATTAATTTATAAATCTAAATCGGTGACGAATGCTCTTATAAAAGTCGTGATTATACACCTGAATTTTGAATTTGTGATTCGGTAACGTAATTCAATAATTTAAATGCTTCGGAAGATCAGGCGTTGTTGCTAAAAATTTGAGGTCTCCAAAAATTTCTTTATAATGCTAAAATCTCATGTTCTTTCCAAATTTTAGAAATATGTTCCCATTTTATTTTATTATTATTTTGTATTCTTATTTTTTATAATTGAATTTGGTTAGAATTAGTTTCATTGGAATCAATTATAAGTTTTATCGATATTACATACTTAAAATTAATGATTTAAAAATATAGAAAATAAGATATTCGATTCCTTCTATCTATATATATATATATTATTTTTGGGTTAAAATATTATTTTCGTCAATCAATTTTGACATTTATTTCATTTAGATCCTTTTTTGAGAAAAAAGATACTAAAATTTATTAGGAAGAGAAGAGAGACAAGAGGAAGATAGAATTACTAGGAGAATTATGTGCAAGAAAAAAACAGTATAGCAGAAGATCATCAAAAGAAAGCTGATCAATTTCTAAAAATGTCAGATACAACATAGCATAGCAGGAGAATAAATTAAGCTGTTTTACCATAGATTTAGAGGGCTAGCTAGCTTCAATCTGTTTGACATCTAAATTTCTTCCATTTCTTTCCTTCCACAGTCACCGTAAAATTGTTCACTTTAAGTTTGTGATGATTTCCAACCGTTGAGAATTTACGTTGAAACAAAACGAGTCAAACAGAAATGATTCAATGGTTGGTGAAATTGTCGAGTTCAAACAAGGATCTTTCGGGAAGATTTTTCTGTAGAGAAATAGAGAAAGGAGTTAAAAAAGAGATGGTTTATTGTCTCAGAATTGTTGTGGCAGAAATTGCACGTAGAAGGTTGAATATGCAGCTTCGGATCATTTCGACGTTGCATGATGTCATTAGTATTAACGTCCTTATGATAGATGGTCCAAATGAAGAATTTTACGCACTTAGCAATAGAGTTGGACAAGAAATGTTTATTAGGATGAAAACATTCCATATCAATGTTGTTTAAGATTGTTCTTCATGCTTTTTACCGAAAACCCACCAGCTGAATCCAGATTCCATCATATTCGGTCATCGTTATGGGTATCAGAGGGCTAGACCTAATGGCGTTAGAGATGGCTGACCAGAATGTAATTTCACAGTCAAAAAGTCTGCGAGTAGCATTAAGATTTCATGTGCCTCTAACATTGTCTTTGATCTTTGATAATAGTCCAATTTTAGTCTTGTACTACATAAAAACCTAAAATTGATCCTATAGAAAATTCAAGGTCGATATTAATCAAATTGATTCAATAATATTTATAATTTTAATGCAATCAAAGAGAAATAAAAGCATATATATTTTAAAATTTTATAGAAGAAGATGATAATTTTTTTTAAACAAAATGAATTATAAGAACTAATTTTAAGGTTTATTTTTTGTAAGTTCAGAATGGAACGAAACAAATCTCAAAATGTAAGAAATAAAATTAGACATTCAAAAGTTAGATTAAAATAATAATAATAAAAAAAAAATCTCAAGAACTAAAATTTTCTTTTAAAAGTTCAAAGACCAAAATAGAATAAAGGTTAAAAATTTACGGATCAAAAAAATATCTTACTAATTATTTTTCAGGAGAAGAAATTAAATATTTTAAGTTATATATACAAGACGTCATTGGAGTCATACTAATATCGACAATGAGAGAAGGCAGTAAAAAAAAAAAAGTTATAGTCCCCCAAGGGTGACATAGTTAGTTGAAGCTAGGCTTGGATTCTCAAAGTGCGTTTTGGTTTGAGACATTAATTTATAGGGCGTGGATACCTTGGATATGGTGGAGCAAAAAACTTCGATTTAAAAAAAAAAAAAAAAATTAAATTAATAAAATAAAACAAAACAAAATCATATAGTACAAAAATGCAAGTTAACCTAAAAAGAGAGAGCCAAAAATATTGATTGTTTAGAACACTCGACCTTTTCTTTTAGGTATTGACCGAGAGAAAATAAAAAGGTGAAATTAGAGTCAAATTTCACAAGCTTCATATTTGAAAAAAGGAAAGAAAATTTACAAAGATTATAATACTTAGAAAAAAGAGGTAAACGACGTGTCGTTTACATTAACAACAGTAGCCATCAAGACTTGAGCTCTTTTATTATTATGATCTTTGTCGTTGTTTTCCTAACCCCACCATTTACTCTCTTTTCTTTCACACAAAAGGAGGAAGAAAAAAAAAAAAAAAAAAAAAACACCTCTTTTTTTTTTTCATCATTTGAATATCAATATCCATTATAAAGCTTAATCAGGACTCTTTTTTTTTTTTTATGGTTCAACTTAGCAAGATGAGAGCTTTATGTTAACCCATTAAAGATATGAGTTTGAGAAATCACATGGAAGAAGATGAAAACATCTTATGTCTTCAATCCCCAACTTTCATAGAATGGCTTAAACCACACAACAACCCTATATCCTTTTCTTCCTCTCCCTCCATTTCTCTCTCTTCTTATTCGTCTTCGTCTTCCTCCGACCGCGATTTTATCCCTAGATCAACCGTCGTCCAACCGGAACACGATTTCGTCGTATCTCGATGCCTGTCTTTGTTCACCGAGTGCGAGGAGGAGAAGGAGGAATTAGAAGACGGGGTTCGCGTTCGAGATTGCGAAAGGCAGTATTTGGGAGTTAAAGAGGAGGATGAAGATCATGTGGAGAAAGTAGAAGTGGGATTGCACATTGGTCTACCAAATTATGTTGGTGGTGGTGGTGATGAAAACATGAATATTGTTTGCGTAAAGAAAGAAGAAATTAAGAGTGTGAAGAAAATTAACAGTGAAGGAAGGTTTTGGATCCCAACGCCGGCTCAGATCCTTGTTGGTCCCATGCAATTTGCTTGCTCCATTTGTAATAAGTCTTTTAATAGATACAATAACATGCAGGTAATTAATTTTAATTACCCTTCTTTAATTATCTTTTATTTGTTTTGATTAAGATGTTAATAACTTAAATTAAAGGTTTGAATTTTCATTCACTCTTAGAACAAGCTTGAGCCTTTATACTACCAAATTCTTGTCCACAAAATTTTCAATTTAATTTGGGTAACTATCATATCCCAATTACTTCTTAATTTATCAAAAACAAATTAATATGATTTTTATATTGCCTAATATACTCCCAAAATATCGATTTTATTGCTGTTTTCAACCCCAGATCTATCATTGAAATTGTCTGGAAATTGAAAATACCTTTTAGAAAAAAAAAAAAAAATTATTTATTTATTTTCTTTTTGTGATTTTCAAACCAAGGGGACCCGTTAAGATTTTATAAAACAAGCTTTCTCGTGAGGACACAGAGGGTACTTTCTTTGAATTATCTTCGTGTTTCGTGAAAGAAAAATTTAAGAAACCATAAGAAAATTTTAGATATTAATGTTAATAGTAACTGAAAAATTAATTACTCCTTTAAGAATTGATATTGATAATGATCAAACGTAGGATTTAATATGAAATTTAATTGAAGATTTTTCACCAAATACAAACTAAAGATTCTTGAAGAGCGATTCTTCTTCGAAGAAAAAAAAAACACAAGAAGATACTACAAATACAAATCTAAAGTAATATAGAAAGAGTTGTAATGAAGAACAATCATACAATAATGATGAAGCTTAAAAACATTAGAGATTTCTTGCACCAAAAAAGCCACTATAATAACAACATCATTATAAAGATTAGTATCTGATTAATAATTACTTTGATATGAGAAGATCATGTTATTCCTCTCCAATCAAACAAACCGAAAAATCGCTCTTGTTTAATACCGACCCGAATGGCAACCAAACACACGTTAATTTTGTGGTGTATTTTTGTGTGTGTTTAAGATGCATATGTGGGGGCACGGATCGGAGTACAGAAAAGGACCGGAATCGCTAAGAGGAACTCAGCCAGCGGCAATGTTGAGGCTGCCGTGTTATTGCTGCGCGGAGGGGTGCAAGAACAACATAAACCATCCAAGAGGAAAGGCATTGAAAGACTTCAGAACACTCCAAACACACTACAAGAGAAAACACGGATGCAAGCCATTTACGTGTAGAAAATGTGGCAAAACCTTAGCCGTGAAAGGAGATTGGCGAACCCACGAAAAGAATTGCGGAAAGCTTTGGTATTGCATCTGTGGCTCTGATTTCAAACACAAAAGATCTCTCAAAGATCACATCAAATCCTTTGGCAAACCCCACTCCCCACGCTCACCGACGTGATATATATCGTATATCTTGGCTCGTGCTCGGTAACAAAACATTCTCTCATGGAACTAATTATTCGAGGAGCTTCGAACCACACGTTGTGACAGTCTTATTGAATAATTTGTTTTTCGAGAGGATTAGAAGGGATGATTTGCTACGGAGCATGTAGTCGGTATGTTTTGTTTTTCTTTTTGTTAATTTTTAATTTCTATGTTTGGAAGTTTAGGGTAATTTTATGATCATAATAAGTTGGATTCCCTCTTACAAGTGATGAAGTAGGTGAATTTTCTTCTTCTTATGAATGTCTCTAATTCATCATGGAGGAAATTCATCAGCTTCATTGCTATTTATAAAGTGGGAATCTATATTGTATGAAGGTTTAATTTGGAAAAACTATCCATTTCTTTTTACATGCTTTTATGAATTCATGGTGGATCGAATTCTCTCTGCAAAATTTGTGGGAACCCATGCAAATCTATTCAAATCATTGCATTCAGATTAGATTATCTCTCTCTCTCTCTCTCTCTTTTTGTTTTTGTTAATGTTGATAAAGTTATTTTTTTTATTTGATAAACTTTTTGTTAACTAAAGTATGTTTGGCTATAGCCGAGCAGGAAGGGAAGAGAAAGGAAAGGATAAAAAAAAGAAAGTAAGAGTAAATTAATAATTGATGAGTTGAGAACTCGATGGGTCAAACGATAAGATCAATGAATCTATTTCTTTCCCTTCTTATCCCATTTCAGAACCGCGAACATACCTTAAATGTGAGGGATGGGGATTTTGGTAGTTTATTTTAGTATTTACTAGAAATTGAGGGAGACAAATCTGTTTATAATGTGAAGACTAACAAAACTTTTGTTGAGTCCATGATTGAAAATAAAATTTAAAAATATATTGTATCATTAAACCTTTTCCTTAGTTCTTTGAATGCTTTAGTGGACATAAATTATGTACCCTAATATCACAATTATTTTATAGTTTTTGAAATATCAAATATATCAAATCATGAGAAATAATAAGATAAAGATATGAGTTACAAATGAGAGGGTGGAAAGGGGTAAACATATATATAATGAAATCATTAATTAATTTAATGATCGATTAGGGTTTGAGAGTGATCTCGAGAGGAAGAAGGAAACAAATATCATGAACACTTAATTTATGTTTGTTATCTTTATCTATATTAATGCATATTTGGTTTGTATCATTTGTTAATTAAATTCCTCAATTGTCAACAGCAAGATTGGGAAAGTTAAAAAAGAGGGTCCAACTAATTGATGGAGATTTCACCAAATATTCAACCCACCAACAGAGATTACCGGCTTAATTGCAGTATGATAATTAAGCCATTTAATTAACAGCCAAAATGAAAGAAAAAACAAATCTCTATAATATTAAAACCTTCATAATTCAACCAAGCTCTAGAAGTATTTACATTTGGAGAAGATTAGAGGAAAAACAAATGATCATTTATGTTAGAGAAAAACAAGAAGAAAAACCTTGTTTTCTCATAATTCATACATTTATAAGTGAAAGCAAAAAAAAAAAAAAAAAAAAAAAAAAACCCATGTTTAAAGTTAAATGAACATTTTTATAGATAATATAGACATCATTCCAAAATTAATTGACGATAAAAAAATGGCTCATTATCTCATAGATGTAAGAAGTTTGTTATCTTATAAATGTTTGAAAGTATTTACGCATTTTCAAATGTGAGATACTCGTTACAACCAAAAGATTATACTACAAAATATATAAACAATTTTTTTTTACTCTTTTTTATGTTTGAGTTCTACATTAATTAAAATTTTATAGTTGTTAAATAATAATAATAATTCAATTAAGTAAAAATCATTAAGTTAAATTTACAAGAGAAAAGTAAAATTAGCGAAGAAAAACTTTTTTTTAGAAGAAATGTAAATAAGAAAGAATTGAAGGTAAAAAGTTGATGTGAAATCTAGGTGAGTATCGATTTCAAAATTAAATATCTATAAAAGAGTAGTAATTATCTATATTGTAAATACTTGGAGCATTCTCTAATTTTTTTTTCAATGTAAGATAGTAGTAGAATCTCTTAACAAAGTCTCTCAAAGATGATGCCTCTTTCGAATTTTCAAATCGGATCTCAATTTCATTTTATTGAATCGAATACCGTTTTGATTTAATGAACTATAATATCAAATTAGATAGTGTAGACATTCATCTAAATATTAATTAGTAATGAAGATATATATAGTATAAAATTTGATAAATTGTTACGAATGATTTATGTTACCAACAAGCTTAAACAAGGTTCAATCGCCAAAACGAGTATAGCTCAACTAGCACTAGTGATGCATTAACATTTACTCGATTAATGATTCGAGTCCCGTATGAACCATCATTGATGCTTTCAGTGATATATTGAAAAACTTTTTTGTATTTTTTGTGTAGGGTGTGACAAAGAGCGTGAATTATATAAACTTTTAAGAAAATGTATATTTAATTGGACGCGGGAGAATTATTTGTTAATGTAACAATTTTTCTCCGAAGTTTTTTCTATCAGTAATTTTTCAATTTTTTTCTACTGCAATAATTAGAGAAGTTATTCTTAACAAGTAAATGCATCATTTTATTTATTTTTTAATCCTTGAGACTACTCCCCTTTATCAAATATTGAAGTGGAAATGCGGGTTTGTTTCTTTATATTTCATCATTTCCTTATTGATGTTTATAAACTTTATTAATTAAATACGGTCTCAACTTATATGATTGTTTAAAACGGAAAGATATAATGAGTTATTAACAAAAAAAAAAAGGGCTTTTCTCACGTAATTATTGAAATTAGAATTGTATATCTCTAGTTAATTAAACTAACTAATTCTCTTGCCAAATCATTAAAGGAATTGAATCTTTATAAAGAAAAAAATTAAAGGGCAACTGGTTTGTTTTTCCCCAAGTTGTGTAAATTAAAACCAATTTCACAAAGATCCTTTAAGACAAACAAAAGAACTATCATAAAGAGAGAGAGAGAGAGAGAGATGTATATATATAAAAGTTGAAATGTGAATATGTTGGAGTTAGGCTTGACCAAAATTTAAAAAAAGTTGAGGAAAGAAACTAAGATATGGTTTCATTTTTCTTTAACATCATGGATCTCCACCAAGTTTTGTCGGCAAATAAAATCTTTTTTTCTTTTATTTAATTATTAGTTAATTATTATTGTGGTACAACAACTGAACGATATTAATATGTTTAAAGATCATCAAACAGTAGACTCGAATCTTCATCTCAATTGTTATAATCTCAAAAACAAACAAACAAACAAACAAAACCCACGGGCAATCAATCGTTTCAAGTATAGTTTGATAATTCTTTTATATTTTGTTGTAGGTTAAAATATCTCAAAAGATTCGGAAGAGATTTGGACCCGCACGAAGGACAAATAAGCCAACGCCAACCGGCCCCAGGGTCGGCCAAATGGAGGCCTCGACCCCCAAAAGGTCGGCCAACGTCCATTGCCGATCCTCCATGGGTCGGCAAACGTCCTTGCCGACCCCCGAGGGTCGGCCACGCCAGCGCCGACCCCCCGGTGGTCGGCCAAGTCCATACCGACCCTCCAGGGGTCGGCCAAGCAAGTCCGACTCCCTTGGGGCCGGCCAAGGAAGGACAGGACCCCCCGGGGTCAGTCCTTGCAGCCTCATCCTTCTCGGGTCCGGCAACAAGTAGGTCAATCGGAGTGGATTGGCCGTGGAGGTCAGAACTCCCCCTAAAGTCGACCAATCACAAGTAACATATGGAGGCGCTGCACCCCATAACGTCCCCGGTTACAACGAGTGGGACAACCCGAGTGGGTTGGCAGTGGAGGTTAGGACTCTCCTGTGAACGAGTCAACCGAGTCCAAGTAACGTTTGGAGGCGTAGCACCCCGTGCCCCATTACAACGAGTAGGCCAGCCCGAGTGGGTTGGTCGTGGCGAGGTCAGGACTCTTCCCCAGGAGTCGACGGAGTCCAAGTAACGCAGGCAGACGCTGCACTCCTGGCGTCTCCGGTTACAACGAGTAGGTCAACCTAAGTGGTTGGTCTTGGAGGTGAGGACCCGTAAGGGTTGGCCGAGTACAAAGCCGACCTCTGAGAAGGGCGGTCGAGTAGGCTAACCCGGGTGGGTTGGTTGTGGAGGTTAGGACTTTCTTGTGGATAAGTCGACCAAGTCCAAAGTAGCGCCAAGGGACGCTGCACACCTGTGGCGTCCTAGCGCTACAACGAGAAGGCTGCACCCCTAAGAGGTCGGCCATGGAGGTGAGGACCTGCCAAAGGTTGACATCGACCAGGTAACTCCGGAGTCAAGGCCGTTACACCTCCGAAGGGTAACGGTCAGGAGTTACGCCGGTATTAACACCCGGCTTAATGACAGACGTTTTTAACGACCGGCATTATATCGCCATAAGTGAGCCGCAGCGGTTACAAGACCGACTGCTATAAAAGTCAAAGTCATTTTTCCGTCTAAGGGGATCGATTCCTAAGCTGAGTACCCTTAAGTCATTCTTTGTGCTTTAAATTATTCACCCTAATTTTGTTTTCTGATTTAGGCATCGGAAGCCCTGTGGCTCACACCACATCGGTGTGTCCTAAAATTTGCTTTTTTGCAGGCCTTTTCGTCCTCAGCTAAATAAATTTACTGTAGATATCCGTTGACCATTTTTGCATCAACATATCTATTTCTTTTATATAAAAAAAGGTTAAATTTATGAAAGACTACTTTCACCTATATACTCTCTTAATTACTTTATTTTACACTCGTTAAAATTTGTTTCATAAAATCAAAAAAAAAAAAAAAAAAAAAAAAAAAAATCTAGATCTAAAATTTACGTTTACACTTATTTTATTTATGTGAAAATCTCATATTTAAATACATATTTTCTTAATTCCTATAAACTTATAACAGCTTTTTTATTGATTAAATAAACTCATTTAACATATTTAATTTTCAACGGTTATATATGACTCTCCCATTTTCTCTATTATGAACTTTCTACTACTGGAGTCATCTTCTTCACCTCACTTCTCAAACCTTAATACTACGACCGTTGGTATTAGAATTGAGGATCCTAAATGCACCTAGTTGAAATATATCTATATTCATACAATTTAAAAAGCAATATCACTTTTGTGTGCAATAATTTGAATAATCAGAGATGTCCTAACATTACAAAAAGAAAAGCCAAACAACAATGCAAAAAATTGGCCATTTTCTGCTTTTCTCTTCTGTAGGAATCCAAGAAATTGAAGCAACTAATAAGTAAGAAAACTAATACCAACAAAGCCTCCATGGTGGTATGGTTGGGATGCAAGACAAAGTGTTCCACGTCTGTTAGAAGAGGGAAAGATCACTACAACAATATAGGGTATATATGTCGGGTCATAATCTTTTTTTTTTCAAATCACAGAGGTTGATGTCGGGCAGCTTAAGATGTCGGGCGACGGCCGACATCTAAAATTGCCCGCCATCTTTTTTCTTTTTTTTTTTTGAATTTTCTGAACTTAAGATGGTGGGAACGGACTACCATCTAAAGTGTCCGCCATCTTATATTTTTAATTTTTTAATTTTTGAAGCTTAAGGGTCGTGCATCTCCCGACATCTAAAGTGCCCTCATCTTTTCTTTTCATTTTCGTGCTGCAAATACTCAAGAGCGCCACATTTTGCTTTGTTTTTTTTTTTTTTGCCCAACACACTCGAAAGCTTCATTTCTTTTCTTCCACTTTCTTCTCTCCTTGTAAAACCCTCGTGCTAGCCTTGACCATTTCACTATCGAGTTTCGAGTTTGAGCTTCGTTTTTTGCCATTCTTCAAGCTTCGGCCATATATTCTTCGAGCTTCATTTTCAATTCCTTGTTCAAGTCTCTGCCATATATTCTTTCAGCTTTGAGCTTCGAGCTTCGTTTCCAGCCACTTTCGTTTTTAGGTCTTCTCTTCAACCTCTATTCATCAAAGATTAAGTTGATAAGGTATCGTATAGTTACACTTTTGTTTCTTGTTTCTATTTTTTTAATAATCTTTCTTTGTCTATATATTTGCTATTGTCAATATTACATTTTCATGGATTGTGTGATAGAATTTTCTTGAAGTTTTAGCCTTGTTTGGATGGTTGAAATCTTTAGATGATAGCATTTTCAAAGAATGTATTTGAATGTGAAACTGTAGAGTGATCCTTTCCAGTGAATATAAATTAGGGTTTATTTGAATGATTAAAAAGTTGAGTTTTAGTAATAGATCGTTTGAATGTGGTTATTGTAAGTTTTCTAGTTTTTGCAATTAGTTAGTTTGGCCATCTTCGTCCAAATTCGTCTTCGGCCATCTTTGAGCCATTTCTTCACTTTTTCTTTGGCTCCAACCAAATATCCATTTAAGCTTCATTTTTGTTGCTTTTTTGTTCTTCAAGAGTTTGAGTTCCATTTAGTGGCATTTTTTGTTTTGGGCAAGCTCTTGCTGAAAGTAAACTCCAAATTTGAACTTCATTCTCCAAAGTGAGTTTTCTCATTCTTGCATTGAATTTTGATTGTTGCTCTAAAGTTTGAACTTCATTGTTGTTCCAAATTAGCTTTAAGCTTTAAGCTTCGAGCTTCATTTTGGCCCATTTCCATTTTTCGGCATTCTCTTCAACAAAGGTCAAGTTGATTAAGTTATTGTAAGTTATTGTATAGTTACCTTTTTAGTTTTGTTTGGTTAATGTACTTCAATTACCCTCTAACCTTAGTTAGTAATTTGTCTCTTTTTAAGTTTGTTGACTAAGTTTAATATAAATGAGTTTTTGAAGCCTTAGATTCGAATTTCTTGGTATATACCGACTATTATTGAGAATACTTAGGTTCTTGGGTAAAAAATAGAGTTTATTTTTAATTTACATAAATGGTACTCCCATTGTAGAATATTCTGTATGTTTTAATTTCTCTAAATTTGAAAGAGATAAATAAAGATTTGCAAAAACTTGTAAATACGTAAGTTTTATATAAAAAGTTTTAATATAATATTCAATTAGTATTGCCGTATTATTCTAATTTGGAAATTTGAACACTTTGTTAGTGCATATCGGACGTGGAAAATAAAACACTTGCTCCCACTGCACTGATATGGAAATGTGTGAAGGTAAAGTCGAGTAGTTTTTTTTTTGTTTAACATTTGTTTCATAAGTGAGAATTTGTAGGACTAATTAATATCAAAATTATAATTGTAGTCCCCTCGTCAATTGGGGTCGGTAGAGTGCGGATTCTATGTACAGTTGTACATACGAGAGGTTATCACCAACATCAAGAAACTAGTACGTTTTTAGTTCAACACCTGAATAAATACAAGCAGAAAGTTATTGTCGTTGTATGATCGTAGTAGGCAAGCTACGTAGGTAGTCATTTATTGATCATAAAGTAAATAGAATTTAATTGCTTAACTGATAAAGTTGTGTAAAAAGATAAGATAATGTACATTATAGTAGATTCTAGATGGTACGAAGTCCCATTGTGATTATTGTTAATCTAATTTAGCTTATATTATATATTAGAATTGATCTGTACATATTAATAGGTTTTGAGAATCACAATATTAAGTTTTTATGCTGCATAAAATATTCAGTTGTCATACATAAAAAAATGATGTCATTGAAAAAAATTTCATGATCAGGGCATGAGGGGGCAAAACCAGTATTGTAAAAATTTGTATTTGAATCATAGATACCGGGCACAATAGATGGGAGAGAATAGATGGGTGGCCGAATATATAGCTCGCAGAATAGATGGAGGGCAGAATAGATGGCGTTGCCTGCCATCTATCCTTAAAATTCAACAGTGGATCATGTGTATAATAAGTGATGACAACTATCTCCATTGATATGAGACTATTTGGAGGAAACAAAAAACAAAGACACGAGGATGTATGCCAAAAATGGACAATATCATATCAATGTGAAGATTTGGGTAGATTTGTCATCCTTATCAGGTATATATCCAAGATGTTGTAAGCAAAAACATTAATTAAAGCAATGAGCTGGGTATGAGATGGAGGAAGGGACTCCCTAACCAATTGTTTAGTTAGAGAAATAGTTAAAATGTCGGTTAATTGTTAGGATAGTTAGTATGGTACGAATAGCTTTCATCTTTGTCTATAAAAGTCATATCACTGTACACATACTGCATCAATTAAAAATAAGAGGAAAAAAAACATTTTCTTCTACTCACGTAACTTCTCTGTGCATCTGTTGTATTATTCTGTTGCTTCTTCTCAAGTCACTATCATAATAGTTTTCTAAATTGGTATCAAAGCTCAAGTGGTCTAATCGACTCTTAAGATCCAAGAAAAACAAGGCAAAAAGAAAAGACTTTGAAAGAACTTTGTCTGATGTCTTGAATGCTTCTGCAAATCTAATAATGGTGAATCTTGGGAACAAAGTAACAACAATAAAGCTTGATGAAGAAAACTTTCTTCTCTGGAAATTGCAGGTTACAACAGCTCTTAGAGATCATGGACTGCTACATCTCATCAAAGAAGACAATGAAATTCCAAGAAAATCCAGTCAATATCGAAGAATCAAGTGAAGAATTATAGATTAATCCAGCGTTTGAAGTATGAAAGAGACAAGATAGTCTCGTAACTGCTTGATTGCTCTATTCAATGTCAAATTCCTTGCTATTTGAAATGACTGTGAAACAGCCTACGAGATTTGGAAAATTTTAAATGTCAAATTTTCATCTCGAAATCTTGCTCGCATAATGGATCTCAAAGCAAAACTAGATGCAATCAAGAAAGGTGGATCTAAGCTTGAAGAATATTTCTTAAAAATCAAGATTGTGTTTGTTGATCAACTTGCAGCTACGGGAAGAAAAGTTAGTCATGATGATCACATTAAGCATATTCTTGCAGGATTCATATATGAATTTGATTCCATTGTATCAGTAATCATTGGTAAGGATGAAGCACCAACACTACAAAAAGTGTATTCATCTCTCTTAGCACAAGAGAATAGAATTAATAGAAATCTGTTGATAAATCCAGATGGTTCTCTACCATTAGTACATCTTATTCAATCAAGAATTCAATCAAAAGAAAATGGATCCGAACAAATTGATAAAAAAGGGAAAATGTCATCAAAATAATAGAGGTAATAAATACTGGAATAAACAATGGGAAACCACAATGCCACATATGTCGAAAGTTTGAACATACGGCCCAAAAATGCTACTACAGGTTTGAGAGAGCCTTTATCATCATCTCAAGCAAGTGCATTTCTAGTAGAACATGATCTCAATCAAGATTAACAATTGTATCCAGATTTAGGAACTATAAATCATGTTATCAATAACTTCTCCAACATGCTCTTGCATCAACATATCAAAGAGATAATCAAGTATATATGGGCAATAGAACAGGTTTGAATGTACTTAATACTGGTCATTCTTTTGTTAAATCTAAAGAGCATTATAACATTGTTGTCTTCAAACTAAAAATCTACTTCATGTTCATCTCATCATAAAGAATCTCATAAGTGTCAGTACATTTGATCATGACAACAATGTGTATTTTGAGTTTCACCCATATGTTTGCTACGTGAAAGATCAAATTATTCGAAGAATTCTTCTTCAAAGGAAGAAAGTTGATGGGTTATACCCTTTCTCTCTAGATAAAGCATCTCCCACACCAGTCCAATCTCAGCTTACATCTAATTCCTCTTCCTATGCTCTTGCTACCAAGTTTGTAACATGACCAAAAGTGATATTTGGCATAATAGATTAGGATATCCAGCTTATAGTATTGTCAAAAACATTCTACAAAATGCAATATTACCTCTACTATCAATAAAAACTCAGTATGTTTTTCATGTTCAACTAATAAGATGCATTCCTTACCTTTTTTTTCTTCAATGACTGTCTATGCAAATCTACTGGATCTTATGGTAGCTGATGTTTGAGAACCTTCTTATATCTCGAAATGACTTTCGTTATTATGTTACTTTTGTTGACATGTATTCCAAGTACACTTGGATCTATTTTCTAAAATCCAAATCATAAACTTTCCATGCCTTCTCTTATTCAAAACTCTTGTAAAACTAATCGGTAAATGTATTAACAGATTCCAATCAGACAATGGAGGAAAATTTCAAACATGTACACCTTACTTTAAATCACAGGGCATAGAACATATATAGGTTCTCTTATCTTATACTTCTAAACAAAATGGGGTAGTAGAACAAAAATATCGTCTACTAGTTAGCCATGTGTCTAACCCTTTTGGAGCAAAAAATCCTTAATTCAATTTCACAAATCTTTTTCCTTTCAAACAATCAAAATTCACAATCTTTTGTCTGCTTAATATGTATCTTACCTAAGTTCACATGCATTATATTTGTATTTAGGTATTTATTAGTCTTACGTTTGTTTTTTTTTTTTTTTTCATACAAAGTTATTGTTGTTTATATATACTTACTCACTACTGTAATTTTGGGCTTTCGTTACAGTCCAATGTTCCTAAAATTAATGAAAAAAATGAAAATTTGTCATGAAAATGAAAATGTATTTTTTGTAAGAAGAGAGAGATTTTTAAGTTACAAACAAATTATGACAATTATTTCATTTTTATAATTTGTCATAGAAAATTTTGTGTAAAATGTAAGATTTTAAAGTTACAAACGAATTATGACAACTATTGACACTTTAATAGTTGTCATAAAACATTTATGATAAAATAGTGACAATTTTAACCATTGTCATAAACAATTTAGGGAGAAAAAAAAGAGATTTTTAAGTTAGAAACCATGCATGATAATTATTGACATTTTAATCATTGTTATATAAAATTTATGGTAAAATAAGAAAGAAATTTTTTAAGTTACAAACTGTATGACAATTATTGACATCTTAAAAACTGTCATAAAAAAATTTAGAGTAAAATTATTATAATTTTAATAATTGTCGTATAAAGTTTGTGCGAAAGAATTTTTTTTTTAAGTACATTTATTTGTAATATGTTTTAAACTTTTTAGTTTTTGTTTAATTAATAATTGCAATATAAAACTAGCCAGTTTTAATAAATCACTATGTTTTAAATTAATTACATTCAATTGGTAACTAAATTATTTGAATATAAAGTTTAGAAATTCACTCCAAAGCATAACAATAAAGTTGTAAGAAGTAAATTAATCTATTTCAAACTTATTTATTTTGGTTTTCAAAATTATTCTAATAACAATTTGTTCGTTTTCTTTTTATCTTTCAAAAAATTATAAAAGGATAGTTATGATTATGAATCTTGAATACTTTTTAGAGCTTTACTTGATTAATTTGATATTAGGATACTTCAAATTTAATAAATAATAATGAAATTTGTACGAACCACTTTTTAATTATGGAATTTGTAACAATTATATCCCTAAACTCTTAATTTGATGAATTATATCCTTCAAGTTTGATAAGTGTTAAAACTAGGTAAGATATGAAAGGATAAAATTGTCGTTAAAAATAAAATTGTATCAACGTCTTCTTCTCTGCCTTTGTCTTCTTCCTCTATCTCCATTTCTTAATCTCATCCAACCGAGCAAATTAACGTCTAAGATCTTTAAACTCAAATGCTAATTAACTCCTTAGGTGATGAAAATAATGTTAGGTTTATTCACATTTCTGGAGAAAGCTCATATTTAATTTTATTAGAGATTTTGTATTTGAAAAGCCAGCACAAAAGCAAAAACAGAAAAAAGGAAGAGAGAGAGAAAATAGGAGAAAAAAAGTTCAGTCCAGATTCGATTTTTTGGCTTTTTCGAGGTAACGAACTGTTAGATCAAGTTGAGATTTTGACAGTGTGTTCGTGACATAAGTGTCTACAAGATCGTTCGGAGGTTTCTACAGCCAGATTCCAAAAGTAATTCGGTTCCACAATTTGTAAGATCTTTCTATTTATTATCTTTGTTTTATTGTCGTTTGATGCCGAGATACTTTGATATTATATGTTGTATATGCCTTTAGTTTTAACTAGAGAGAACTCGTTGTAGCACACTATTCATTATAAATAAAGATTTTACTTCGGTCCGTGATTTTTTTACTCCTTACCTTCGTTTTTCCACGTTAAAATTCTTGTGTACTTGTTGTGTTTATTTTATATGCTTGCTGATTTTCCTATAGAAATAGGAGATAAAGAATAATTGATTAATAGAAATAGTGTTTATTCCTAACCAATTAAGCAATAAAACTTAACAGATTTTAAGAAAAAAATTGAGAGCAGTTTATGATACAGATACAACAAAAATTAAGGAAGAAAGTGAACATTGCTATCGCATATTGAGTGGAAATCCAACGACTATAAAATGACAACAATAAAAGAGACTACATAAAACTCCTACGAGCTAAAGGGAAAAAAAAAATAACAATAATTTAAAAACTCCTCCCTTGATCTGCAAGCTCATAACATCAACATGACAAAAGAAAACTCATACAAAATTAAACAGTGCAGCAGCAGTTCGACCAGCTTCCAACTTCAGTACCAATCTGCCAAAGAGCAATCCATTCCATCCCGCACCACATCACGGATATAATGGAACCTCACATCAATGTGCTTCGTCCTCCCAAATGATGAAAAGGATTTGTAGAAATTGCTATTTCACGATGCGCTCTTCTCGGAGCATCTCTGTGACAAGCCCTTTCGGCACGATTGACTCCTTCACGGCTTCAGCAAGTATACATATATATTCTGCGTCCAATCCAAGTCCATGTTCTACAACAATAGATAATACTTCACGAATTGAGTTGTGCTTTTAGAGCAAATACTTCATTGAAATCCACTCATTTCTCTAGTGTAATTCCCTTTTTCCATAAGTCTAGCTTCCTTAATTATTTGAAGCTTGTCTCTGATACATTAATACATGGCTTCTACAATAATTATTTGAAGCATGAACAACATCATAGATTCATGCATAATGTGGTTAATGCAATGTCTTCAAATTTTTCTAATTTTCTTTCTTTAGTTAAAATATTTAATCAAAATATTGGATTCCTCCACAACAATGCAACAAATCCAACAATGTTTTGTAATCTTAATCCCAAACCTCTTAAAACCTCGGAGGTGTTTAATTTGGTCGAGAAAGTTGTGAAGGAGTTAGTAGATAAGTTTAGTACGTACACTAGCTCATTTTCATGTGTTTGTTTGTACACGAGTTTTAGAGAATTTATAATAATAATTTGTTTGGATGTGGTCGTCTAGAGTTTTATGAAAGTTTTGTTATTTATGAATGATATGATATTTATGAATTTTTTTAATAAAAAATAATGTCTTTTTATTTGCTTATTATTTCAAATATCAAATATCATATTTATGTTTTGAACTTATTAGGCTAATATTATTTATTTCATTTACTTTTTACTTTATTTTTTAATTCCAGTATTTTTTTTATTAATTATTAGAAAAACAAATAACAAATGTTTAAAATTTAAATATTATAATTATCATACTTATTAGTTATTAAAAGAATAATGATACAATTATTTCTATTATCGTTATTCTTTTAAATAAATAAGAGAATAATATATAGTTATTATAATTGTAATAATGAAAAATATATTTGTAATAATAATAATAAAGTAATACAAAAATAGGTTTATAATAAAGGGATTTTTCAGGTAAAGCAAAAAAAAAAAAGAAAAAAAAAAAGAAAATGTTTCTTATATAGCAGAATAATGGAGCATTTTTTGTAAAATGACCAAAATACTCTCTAATCTAGTGATTAATTCAATGGATAGCTTTTAATTAGTTTAGCTAATAGCTTTTAATCAATAGTTTAACTTCACACAATAACCTTCAATCAGAAGTTCAGTTGATAGTCTTCAATCAGAAGTTTAATTAATAGTCTTTAATTAAAAGTTCAACTGATAGACTCAATCAATTCGCTGGTAGATTCAATCAGTTCACTAACCATCTTCAATCAGTTTGTTGAAAAGATGGATAAAATTGAAATTTTTAAAAAATTAATGATTAAAAATTTGATACGTAAGAATTATTTAAAAAATAAATTATAATTAAAATAGTTGAATGAAAAGTTTCTAAATGAGCAAGTTATCTTATAATAACAATAAAACATATATATATATATATATATATATATATATATATATATATACTATTCATTTTTAATTGTCATAGATTATACTATACCTATTATTTTTATTATTACTATTATTATTTCAAAAGAATTAGATCGTGTCTTAAGAGTGGCACAATTGGTTGGAACTGTGTTGTCTCAAGATTCCAGTTTTAAGACTTATACATTAATTTGTAGTGGGGCAAAACTTCGATTAAAAAAAAAAAAAGTTATTAGAATATTTATGTTTAGGCATCATTGCATCGTATGTTAATAGAATTGGTTTTTATCTTCTTTGACCTTAGACTTAAGGTGTGGATTTAATATATTCCCTTAAAAAATGGTTCGATCTCACATTCAAATGCATACAAATGTTTTTTTGTTGTTTTTTGAGATAAATATTCACACATTACACCCGGACTATTCACGCCTGTCCTTAAGCCAGCCACTCGGGAAAATGCATACAAATGTTAAATACATTACAAACAAAAACAACCGAAAAATTATTAAAAAATTTTGGTGATGTGGGCTACCATTAATTTACGCCAAATATAGAAATGAATTATTTACTTAATTCGAAGACTTAAGGGAAGCTAATAACACCAATTCATATCTCAACTTAACAAAGATTCATTGAATGTTCTTTACTTTACGTGAATAATGATATTCAATGTATATCTTAATTAATTAAACATGTACACAATATATATATATTCTTTTCCATAGCTTCTTTCCTTTTCTTTTTTTTTTTTTGAGCCAACCAATCTCAATTACCAATACACTCCATTCAAAGTATTTATATTACAAAACTATGTCGACCAATTCCATTAGGGCATGTTATTTAATAATTTCATCACTTGAATAACCTACAGATTCTTTCATTGGAACTTGCGAATTTCACGTTTTGCAAAAGTTTCTTAAATATAAATAAATACCTTTACCTTTTAAATATGTTGTTTCTCACTAGATACTGCAAACTATTTTTATTTTTAAATTAATTAGAGATTTTTGTTATTTTTTAAAAGTAAAATCACTAAAATATTTTAATGATGATGGTCAAATCCTACGTAAAGAAAGAGTTAAAAGGTCAAACGTTGATCAAATACGAGCGACATCATTCAATATAGCCCTCGTGACTTTGTTTTTTTATTTTAGCTAAAAGACTTCGTATCAATAAAAAATAGTTTGTGGTTGAATTTGATTTATATCTGTCATCTCCGTGTACATTTTTTCATGGTCTTTTCTATTTTTTATTTATCGCATATCTTTTTGATGGTCGTGTTTCTGTTTTGACAATTTCTATTTCAATTTCTTTAATCTTTAGAGGTGAAACAAAATCATCGCTTGTATTTGATTCTCTTTCGTACTTTAAGACATTTTAACACTTTAGTAAGTATCTGCGTGTTAGATTTTGTAGAAGGATTTTTATGTATCGCAGTTTGAAAGTAAAGAATATTCTTTCTTAATTAAACACCTCTCTTATTTGGAAGATGCATAAAATTGTTCACATACTATATGTTTAAACATTTTTTTAGTCACAGGACTTTGTAGTGTATATGTATTTAATTATACTCTTTTGATTAATTAAAAAAAAAATGAAGGAATTGGTCAAAATAAACGTGATTTAATTTGATTCAGATACAAGTTGTAGAACAAAGTGGGGAAGGGAAGCAGGAGGAAAAGAGACGTGGAGACAAATAACAAGCGATGGATGTCGGTAGGCAATGACAATATATATTGAACCCTATGTCGCAATCTAACGCCGACGACTCGACACTGAATCAAAAACAAAAATAAAAACAAAAACAAAAACAAAAACACGTGCATGCATTTGCTTTGAAGTTGATCTTAATTGACTGCAGTTTTTGTTGTAATGTTGCGCCGCAATTTCGATTAAAGCAAACGGGGCCAACCATGTTTTCCTAATTCACTCAATCTCTCTTCCTTCTGACCAGACATACAGCTCCCACAAAACTAATCATTCTAATTTACAATATATGTGATGATGTCACCGTCTTTTTTATCTCTTTCTAATTCATATCATTTTAACGTCTATTCAAACCCTTCTCTTCTTTTGTGTGAACTTTATGAGGAGTTTGTTCAAACAATGTGAAAAACTTTACTACAAAACAACAACAACCACAACAACAAAAAAAAACATGTTTTTTCTTTATCATAATTCTTAAAAACAAATAAATAAATAAATTTCATGAAAATATTTAGGGTTTAGTGTTTAAAATTTTAGAATTTGGTGTTTATAATTGGGAGAAATATAGAATGTAGGTCATATGGCTTGAAAAAATAGAATTTGGTGTTTACAATTATGCGCTCACACTCTCCTCATTAAAACATAAATAACTAAATTTTATACATTTTATTCACCAAAAATTACGAACAATAACACTTGTTTTTAAATTTTATCAAACCTTAGGATTAAATTTTTAGCATTTTTTCACAATCCAATTTTACAATTGACTGAATATTTAAAGATTATGTGATTGATTAAAGATTATATCCGCGCACTTATTGAAAATATTTATTTTACTAATTGGATCAATCAAACTTATTTAGAGGAGCGAGACCACAAAACTCTACGTGATACAAAGCAAACTCGAATTTTTGATCGAATTAATGCTAATACATCATCGTATATAGTTATAGTTAATAAGATACAATTTTTCGAAAACCACCCATAATTAGACTAATTAGTAAAGTAAGATTTTTTTTTTTTTAATATATACATATGTGTGTATTTTTTTTTATTTTTTTTATTTTTTTGAGATTTTTTGAGTGTACTAACGTAGCTAATATTCTTTTGGCAATTATTTTACTCTCACATCCTCACGTCTTTTTTATAATAAAATATTAATTATTTAACTAAATCACGTTTTTACTTTTATATATGTATTTTAATATTTACGACAAATAAAGTGAATGGAATATAAAAAGTTCTACGTTAATTTTCAAATTTTTGGAACTCTATATTTAATTATAGGTTCTATCACTTTAGTTACTCAATTGTAAGATTTGCTTTATTTTGGAAAGTTAGACTTTGGTCAAAATTTTATTTTAATCTTTAAAATTTTAAGTTTGTTCGAGTTCCTAGACTTAAAAATAAAATAAAAAAGTAACATACGATAGCATCAAAGTGTTAGGTCTTTCAACGCGAATGCAACAAATCATTAGTGATGTCCTCGATGGGGCCAAGAAATGGCATTTTCGTCTCCGTCCTTACAATCAAAATTATAAGCAGCAAATTTTATAGTTTTATCGTAGTGATCAGGATTTCGTTTGTATTTATTTATTTTTATTTTTGAATAATAGTTTCAAATAATTAAATTTTCATTAACAAAATATCTATTAAATTTCAAGTATATTGTTAATTATTAAATACAACATTTATTTGAATCGATAATATACCAATATTTTTATCTAAGAATTAAAGGTGCAAGATAGAGAAGAATATATTAAACAAATATAAATATAGTGGAGATTGAGGAACCGACATGAAAAATACATTCCTCGTGCTCTTCCCTGTACGTAGAGACCAAATTCCAGAGGAAAAATATCTCTCTACATGGTAAGTCGTACGCTATTGTGCTCATATGATGAGACTTAGGGCACTCATTGACATCGCCACAACTTCATCCAGCAGTTGTCTTGGCAAAATCATTTGATTTAATTTTTTCGTTATTAAAAAAAATTAAATTATCAAAAATGTCATTGTATTACGAGATTTTTTAACTTTGAAAAGTTTCAAAAATACTCTAAACAAATGTTTCAGAAATACTTTTTTTTTTATTTTGAATGAAAATTGTTTATGTTTTGTTTCAAAAATGTGTTTGTATTTTAAAATGTTTCATAAATACCTCATTCTTACAAAATATATTTTATTGTTATTTTTTGATATAAAAGTGTTAAAAAAGATTTAAGTATCTTGCCATTTAATGGTAAAAGAAAATTTTATTTTGTTATTTTTAATTTACCGTATAAATTGTTTAATTAAAGAGTCGTTAGTATGATACTAAAATTTAGTGTATATTCAAATACCATGAGGTCACAGCTCGAAGTAAATTGAGTTGTGCCCATGAATTCTTTCAATTGACAATTTTTAGGATACTTTGTAAAAATAAAAATAAAACACACAACAGATTTCATCGTTTCAAAACAATTTTATATATGCAAATTAAGATTCAATAACAAAAGTGAATCAATGATGAAAATGGTGTTTGTTAACTAGTATTGTGGAATATTGAGGTTTTGAGTTTTAGCAAAAGCCCGTTTGACAAAGCTAAGAATGAGCACTTAGAAGACTCATTTAAAAATTTCAAATAAGTTCCCTTCTAACTCATGAAATCTTTTTAAAAAGCTCATAAACAAGTTTTATTTATAACTATTATACTAAAAAAATCATACAAACAAGCAATTACTTCGGAACTCACACCAAAAATACATACAAACAAATAACAATATACAAACTGCTTTCCAAAACCATAAAACAAACAAACATTTAATTATAAACCCTCCACTAAAACAATCAAAACTTACTACAAAACAACTACACAAACAACAACCATATAGGAACATCTTTTCAAAACTATAAAATAAACAAGTATTTAATTTTAAATATTTCACAAAAACTAAGTATAACCAAACAAAAATATCTAATCAAAGTAAAATCTGTAAAGGCTGACACCTTAAAATTATGAATATCCACTGTCTTAACTTTGTTTTTGTAGTGTTTCCTATTATTATTTTAATATTCTAAAATTTTTTGTGGTGCTTGGTTGTTTGGGTGGCCGCTGTTTTGACAGGCGGATTGATAGGGACCCAAGGGACAAAACGCATAACATAAGCGTGCATAAATTAATAAAGGGCAGAGTTGGAAATTGGGGAGTTTCATTTTCACCCATTTAGATCACGTGCCTAAATTAAACTTCAATATTATTCATTTATTTTTCTTTTCTTATGGGCGCCCGCTGTGCTTTGGGAATTGGAATTTAATAATTCCTTATTTTTTCCATCAAATATCAATCAAACCTTTCCAGAGATAGCAAGGATTAAAAATTAAAGAAAAGAGAAAATTCCTTTTTAAATGTATTTTAATGATCATAAATTTATTTTTATTATTGTATAAGGGCGCGTTTGGAAACCGCGTGTTGAGATGGGAAGGGATGGGAAAGGATGGGAAAGGATGGGAAGGGTTATTAAAACAGCGTTTGGGGTGATAAGTTGGGGTGGGAAGTGTTAGGAAAATGGTGTTTGGTGGGGTGGGTTGAGGTGGGATAAAAGTAGATGGATGGGATTG
>JBBMEG010000005.1:3327613-3343520 GCA_037832605.1 Cyclanthera cordifolia | reverse complement strand
TTCAGAGAATTGTATTTATGCTAACACTTATCAAATTTTAAAACCAAATTGAAACCTAAGCTTGAGACTAGAGTGATATATTATGTTAAACCATCCATCAACCCAAAAGTCTGAACTTAAGAGTTGATATAAATTTAAACGTAAATTATAAATTTGGTCTCCGTGGTTTGAAGAAAGTTAAACTTTAATTCCTATAATTTTTAAAAATCTAGACTTTAGTCCTTATAATTTGAGAAATATAGAATTTTAGTTTCTATAGTTCGAAGAAATATAAAATTTAGTTCATATGATTTAAAAAAATAGAATTTAGTCCTTATGGTTAGATAAAACCAAAAAAATAGTTCATGTCATTTGTAAATTGTTGGAGAATTAAGTATGTAAATGTAACTTATGATGTATAAATGATGTATTTTTTTGTCCAATCAATTACTTATCTCACACTTTCATGGTTAAATTAAAAAAAAAAACTAACTTCTACGTATTTTATTCACTACAATTTACGAACGACATAAACTATTTTTAGATTTTATCAAATTTTGGAGACTAAATTCTAATTTTTCAAACCATAGAGACTAAATTGTAGATTTTTCCAAACCATAAGACTTAACTCTAATTTTGTTAAAACCATAGAAACTAAACTTATAATTTACCTTAAATTTAATTATATCAATCAACAGTCTCACTGATATATGTGTGGATTTAGAAAATATTTGATAAATATTTTACAAAAAATTTAATTTCAATTGGAGTAAGAACTTCAACTCATGATCTTTTATTTTGATACCATCTTAGTTTTTAGAACAATTATAATATATATTGCTTGTATTATATGTGCCTTCTATATCATCTTATATAGGAATAAAGCCTTTTATATATATGAAATCATGACATATATGAAAAATAAATAGTTTACCATTAATATATATATTTCTTAATAGTAGAATAAATATACACATTTAATAATAATAAGATTTCCAACAATATACATATAATTTTTTTTTTAATTTGAGAATTGCATGATAATATATTTAGGCCCTTTTTTATGTATGAATGAACTTATAGTAGGTTATATATATAAAGAAGCAAGAAACTTACTGCAAACAGGGCTGCAAGTAACACAATCAACCTCACATTGGCTAGGACAATCACTTGGGCAAGTCAACTCCATGCCAAAGCAATGAGGAAAATTCCTATTCCTGCACCGAACTTTCCTCTGCCCCGACGCCTCGGATAACGGTGGTGGCGAAAGAGGAGGCGGTGTAGATGTCGGAGGAGTGGGAGTTGGATCAGAAGGAGGGAGCGGAGGGAACGGAGGCGGAGGATCCGTCGACACCGCAGGAGGTGGCGGGGGAGAAGAGTTAACGAAAGGCGGTGGCGGAGGTGACGAAAAAGGTGGTGGTGGAGGCGGAGAGTAAACGGGATGGGGTGGGGGAGGTGGAGGTGGAGATTTGAGTTTTCGAGGTTTGGGAGGGGGAGGAGGAGGCGAGGGCGGGGGAGGCGGGGGAGGGATACAAACAGGTTTGCAGGATGAACAATCAACAACACAGGTACGGAGACAATCAGCAGGGCAAAAGTGTTCAGATTTGTAGCATTTTTGAAACTTCTTGTCTTTGCATTTGACTTTCTTAGGCTTTGGAACTGCCTCAACAATGGCTGAGAGGAAGAGCAGGAAAAAGAAAAGGAGGGTGGTGATCTTTGCCATATTGGAAAGGCTGAGGCTTAGCTTTCTTAAAATTTGGTGTTGTGGGAAAATGCATGAAACTTACTCATTTTTTATAGTGAGTTTTTGTGTGGCCTTAAATTTAGGTTGATGGACGAGTTTACTTGCTACTTAATTCATACACCATTCACATGGCCGCCCATTTTCCCAAGAAGTCAACTCTTCATGGAGCTCTTTCCTTTCAAGATAGGTTTTTTTCTTTTATACTTATCAAAATGAGATATTTTGTTTGTATCCCAACAATTCTCTCGTCGAACAAAGTTTCATCCATCAAACCTCTATGTGGGTTTGCCTTTTCATTTGGCAACCGAGGATTATATGTATTTTCGTTTTTTCACCAAAGGATTATATCCTTCCCTCGAATAAAAACCAAACCTCCTCTCAAATAGTCAATCCGTCTATGTGACATTTAATTTGTTGAATTAGGTAAATCATTAACCAACCTAAAAATTTAAGCTAATAGGTTGGAGTAAATTTAATTTGATCAACTAACTTGACTCTCCCTCGTGAACTTATAAAATTTAGAAATGTCTTATAAGTGGAATTAATTTAAAATGGAGAGAAAATGACTTGGCAAATGTTCGAACTCATGACTTCCACCTCTGATACCATGTTGAATTATGTAAATTACCAATTAATCTAAAAGTTTAAGATTTTTCAAACCAACTTCTCTTCTCTCCTCAAAGTACACGGTTGGTATGATAGATACAAGATTTTTCACAACTATTGTATGTGATTAACTCCTCTTCTCTTAAGAGTACACAACTAATCAATTTATATACTTCGTTCCAAAACTAAACTCCTCTTCTTCTAAGAGTAAATCGTCATTCTGGTATCAAGCTTTTTGTATGGCTTTGCTTTTGGTTTCAAATTAATAGAGATTATTCTCATCACTTATATACCTATTGTCTTCTTTTTCTAACACGTATGTGACATTTTGTTCGCATCACAAAAAAAAAAAAAAAAAAAAACACGGTTTCTACCTTTTAAAAGTAGAATAATTATTAATTTTTTAAAAAAATAAAATAATTATTTAAAAGAAATTTAATCAGGAATGTCGAAATTAGAAAGTTAAAAAGGAAAAAGAAAAAAAAAAAAGTTTGAATTAATAACTTGGAAACTTCGTTAAAGGTGTGAACCTTAATAAAAAGATAGGTTAATTTATAAAGGTCAACGACTGGAGCAACAAACTAAACGACGTCATTTTGAAGCATTTAAAGTTTAAATATGCTTTGCTTGCATTTAGAACTGGTTTTTGTTTTCCTAAGTTAGGCTTTATTTGCTGTGATCTAAACATTTGGCCTAGGTATAAATGGCTTTGTTTTTCTCTTCATAATAATATTAATAATTTTCAAGTTTGTGTTAATTAATTGGGGGTGGTTGGATTTTGGGTCGATAAGAGAGGAGGATAGGAAATGGAGGAAGAAGAGGAAATTGAATAAATTGGAGGTATTTATGGAGTATTTGTTTGCGAATTAGTATTTTCGAGAAGAGATGCTGTAAAAAACATTTATATTGATATTTGTGTTTTTAAAGAGAAGATGTTTATTTTAGATTAAATTTAATATAAAGTTTGATTAAGATTTGTGTTTTATGAGACAAGATGTTTATTTTATATTAAATTTGATATGATGTTTGATGAGATGTTGGAGAGAAATTGAGAAGATGTTGAGAAGAAGTTTGAGAGAGGATATAATGTATTGAAAACAAATAAAGAGTAGTTGTTCTTTCCTATTTTCTCTCCCCTACCTCTCTCCTAAATCCAATCACCCTCATTACTAAAGTTACATTTTTTTTTTTTTTCCACTTTACAAAATCTACTAGACATCAAATTAAATTTATTTATCAATTAATTTCTATAACGAATGTTTGTTAGGCTCTTTAATTAGAGTCACTAAAAACGGGTTTTTATAATTATTTTTAAACATCTTATCCAAACGAGCTATTACTACAATTTTTAATTTAAAATTACTTAAAATAACTTCTCATTTTTAATCACTCAAAATAATCATTCCACAATTATTCATCTAAATATTTTTGTAAGAGTCAATTGCCTAAATCTGCATATATGAAAGGTACGCAAAACAATTGTAAATGATAGGCTTAACCCTTAACAATTCAACATATATCAATAGATCAGTAGTGAATCCAACGTATGTCAAGAATTTTATTGCAACCATATATCAAGAATAATACTTGACGGATGATTTTAATAAAGAGTTATTATATTTGATAAGATTTAGAAACCATTTCGTTTTAATAGTCATCGTATGTGTGCAATTGCGTGTACGAATATGAATAAATTGTATATTGTGTAATGTATTTAAAAGATGTACGACTAACCTGAAGTGTCATGCTTTGTATTTTTTATGATTATATAAAAAAGTGTCGATATAAATTTTTAATGATATGGTAAGGTGTTATGGATAAAGTTATTACTGATTTATTTTATATGTCATTTATTGTTCATATATGACAATGAACTTTTGTCATTAAAGAAGAATTAATGACTATATAGAAATGTATCAAAGTTTTAATGACACTTATTTAGAAGTGTCATCTAATGAGAATAGATGATATGCGATATTATGATTGCAAAAAAGCATCATAGAGTTTCAATGATACTTTTTAAGAAGTATCATCTAAAGAGAAAATATAATATGTGATATAATAATTACAAAAAAATATCATTTACAGTATTTGTGATACTTTTTTAGGATCAGCATAATCCAATTTTGTAGCATAACATTTACTTTCTCAATAAAAATTTTAAATAGTTAATTTTTCGTAGAAAAAGATACATTAACTTTCAAATAGATAGTTAATCGTTGCATTTCAATATATATATTTCTACAAAAAAAAAAAGAATAATAAATAGATAGAATAGAGAAAAAATAACTAAAAAGTAAAAATAAAATAATAAAGGAAATATCAATACAGCGGAGATTAGGGAAATGAGGATGAGAATACATTCCTTTCTTCATTCCCGTTTAGTTCGCAAGGATTTTTTACCTCTGCCGCTCACCTTCTCACTCTCCACCTAAACGAGAAAAATGAACATCTCTAATTATATCATTGCTCACACACTATAGACTAGCCAAATCCATCTCGTAGACCCATATTTTGTAGGTGACTATTGAACACCTCAGTCTGGAAAGCCATTGTAAATAGATTTTTCCTCAGAGGCTATCTTTGTGACTCATACATTACTTTTATTTAATATCTCTCGTATCAGCTGATACTTCTTCTCTATATGATTCCTTCGCTTATGACTTCTTAGTTCATTGAAAATGGCCACAACCCCGTTGTTGTCACAATGCATTATGATTGGCAAATCCATATTTGGTACAACTTTCAATTATGTTAGGAATTTCTTTAGCCATACAACTTCCTTTTACTGCTCACAAGCAAATACATATTTAGCTTTCACAGAAGAGTCTGCAATGCAACCTTTTTCTATGTTTCTCTATACTACAACGGGTCTGCCCAAGGGTAAATAATGATCCTAATGTAGGCTTCCTTAAAATTTTATCTCTTTGGAAATTTGAGTATGTGTATCTTGTAAGGATCATATCCTTAGCTTTGTATAGTATCATATAATTTATCATTCTCCTTAAATACTTAAGAAGTTTTAACTGTAATCCTATTATTATATAATGAATTTGGTTAATATTTACTGATAATGCCAACCATATGACATATGCCAGATCTCGTAAGTAACATTCTATAAATTAAACTTTCTATTGTTGAGGCATAGAGAATCTTTCTTATAATTAACCTCAACCTCTTGTGGTACCTTAGGACATTGTTCCTTAGACAATGTGATCATGTGCCTGAAAGGAAAGTTACCTATCTTGAAATCTTGCATCAAATATTTTGATTACATCTTATCAATATAAAATGCCTAAGACAAGGCAAACAACTTATTTTTCTGGTTCGTTATGATTTGGATCCCAAGAAAAAATTGCACTTCAACTAAATATTTCATTTGGACGTCTGCCAACCATTTTTTTAATATCAGTGAAAATAATACCTCATTTCCAATGCATAGGATATCATCCATATAAAGTATGAAGAAATCTACTATTTCTTTGATGATTCTCTTGTATCATCCATATTTTGCTCGAAGCCATAAGACTTGATTAGAGTGTCAAATTTTATATTCTAAGATCTAGATATCTGCTTTAATCCATAAATGGACTAAAGCAGCATGCAAACCTTTTTTTCCTTTAATCCTTGAATTCGAACTCTCTAGTAGGCTCGTGTAAATGGTCTCTTCTAGGTCGACATTCTAGAATGCGGTTTTGACATATCTTATAGTAATAATTTAAAACAATGAATAGAAGGGAGCAAATTGACTTCTGCACAGCAACATCAGAGAAAATGTCATCATAGTCTACTCATTCTCATGTACCTTACCATCTACGTCTCTTTTCCTTTTGTAAATCCATTTACATCTCACTTGAAAAATCTTCAAGTTTCCATAATTAATTAAAGGACATTTACTTCATATTGAGGTTAATGGCTTTAAACGGTCTTTTTTATATTGGTAATAGAGTGCAGGAGCATGCATTAAATGCGGCAGAAGCGTGTGATGACAAAAATTTTCACAATAATTAATTCAATTAATTATCTTTATTAATCCAATTAATCTACATGCAACACCCTAGGTGATTGACTTGTTGTTGTTAATGCCTGGGGTCATACAACACTAAAACATAAAGAAAATTACATTTTTGATAAGGCCTAGAGGTTCATGCCGCCATGTGCAACACGCACTGGACAAGCAAGAACGTGACATTCTCCCCCACTTAAACAATTGACGGCCTCGTCAACCAACTTTACTCAAACTCAGCAATCATTCGAGGACTCACCATTTGTCCTTGTGGTTCCAACGAACTTCAGTGTTCGCCACTCTTCGCCACTCTTCAAGAAACTTCTGCAGGCTTGGACTCCTGATGTCAGCTCGGTCCGTCTCTTCAGCTAAGACTTTAAATACATTACACAGAGGAACTCATTGATTGCTCTCTTTAGAAAGGTGTCACCTCGAGCTGACCTTGATACTTGTGCGCATGAACGCATCATCGGGAAACTTCTACCGCATCACAGACTTTTGTTTTCTGTTCTTTGTTGGAGACTTATTAACTCGAGACCAGTTGTCTCGACATCACTGGGTCTCATTTTCATTTGGAGGGCTGACAACAAGCGCACACTACTCGAATGCTTCATCTTGGTCTTCACGGTCTTTAGGTTGGACCCAGTGATAACTAAACATTCAGTGACCGGTACGAGAATGACCTTGTACTTGAGAAGGAAATCCATCCCAAATGACATCAAAATCATCCATCTTCACAATTACAAAGTCAATTTTACCGGTTCAATCGCCAACTTTACCGGTATGAGAATCCTGACACGGGTAGAGATGTAGAATTGACGACTTCCATCTGTTCTTCATCCTTATGCCAGCTTACATTCAGACGGCTTGCTTCTGTTTTAGACATAAAGTTGTGGGTGGTCTCGGAGTCGACCATAGTATTTTTGCTGCCTTTATGATTTATCCATGCATCGACATACATAAGGCCTTTGCTTGATAACTCTTTTGGCTTAGTGACATTATTTTGCAAGGCTGATAGATACTTGAGAACACTGACGTGATAGTTTTTTCTTTCTTTTCTTTTAGGGCTATTAGTTACGACATTTCGGCTTTGTCGTCCTCTTCGACCCTTGTCTTTTTCTCGAGTAACGCTTGCAAGCATTGATGGCTGGCCGATTTGGGCAATCAGATACTTTATAGGGCCTTTACAGAGAAAACAATTGAGAGGCCCTCGATTATAGCTAGTCAACTGAGAAGGTCCTTGCCTTGTTCTCGATGACGACCCTTGTTCTTTGCTTGGCCCTAACCGGTCTGTTCCCCTACTATTGGGAGAATTATGGCGGTTGTTCCTAGTATCTCGTTATGGGGAGGTCTTATCTCCCCTCACATCTTAGTTTTCTTGTTGTTGCCATCGACTTTCAAATCAAACAACTGTTCTGCGGCTGCATAGGATTCTAACAAGGTTTGAACTCTTTGTTCGTAAACTGTTGACCTTATATATCTCAGATGTCTAACATTAGCCCTGCAAATTGTTCTGCGACTTTAGTCCCTCAACAAAATAGAAGACTTTCTCTTTCTCTTATATATCTCAGATGTCTAACATTAGCCCTGCAAATTGCTTGACATAATCTCGGATCGACCCTGTATGTCTTAGTTCATGCAGGTTACTTCTTGCCAGGATTTCGACGTTCTCGGGAAAGAACTGATACTAGAACTCTTGCTTCAGATTTTCCCATGTGTCAATGGTACATCTCTCTTCTTAGATGTCCATATATCGCGACCGCCACCAAAGTTTGGCATCGTCGCCTAGATTCATCGACGCTAGAGCGACTTTCTGCTCTTCAATGACATTGTTTGTAGTCTTGAAATACTGCTCCATGTCAACTGAAAGTTTTCCAAAGCTTTGTCATCTCAACCGCCTCGAAAAGGCTTCAGATCAGGCACCTTGATCTTGTACAGTTGAACAACGCTTCCAAGTAAAGCTTGATTTCCCACGTCAGCATGGTGAAGTTTACGCGGGCACTCAACTCGCCCAATTTTATCTTTAGGTCATCGAGTACCGTTCTAACATTTTCAGAAAAGTTTGTGACTAACTAAGCAATAGACCTTTGAGCTCTTTCAATGTTCTAAATGCGCTCTTCCATATGGGCAACAGAATCCAATGAATTGTCACTATGCTCGAACTCTGCGAGTCATATGGTTTTGTCCTCAGGGTCTTGACCCTCATCATCAAGTCTTGAACATGCATCCTGTCTACGCGGCTAGCTACCACATCAAGGTAAATCTCATGTGAAAATTACATTTTCGAACTTCGTCCTTAAGGTAAATCTCGTGTCTCGAGTCCATTTTTTGGGGTTTTAAGACCTGATTCTCACTTATTTGTCCAGTATGACCGCTGTTAGGTGGAGATCTTTTAGGGGATTCTTGATTCGAGTTCCAAGGGTCGTTTCGAGCGGTTTTCGGCCAAGGTAAATGATTGTTTCCCCAGTATAGGGTCGTTATGGGTATTCTTGAACACGTATCTAGTTAGTTAAGCATTGAATGACGTGTTTTACTATGAATGTTTGTTTCTGAAGTTTTAAGATGCCTTATATGATATATTTAGTTCGTTTCATCATGATTCCTGAGTTTGTTTACGTTCGTTATTGCTTCATGTGTTTAATCGAGTTAGTTTAGCATGTTTAGTTCCGAGATTATTATGTTGAGCATAGGATTGATTCCTGAGATTTAGAATGTCTCGTATAATATAGTTCGAGATCTTTGTATTGTATGCTACTTGTTTCGATTACCAAGATAGTTATGGCATGTCTTGTTGTAAGTCCTAGGTGATAGGTTCGTGTTGATTGTCCCAAAGGGGGCCGAGATTGTAAACCGAGTACTGTGTTATGAGTTAGGAGTTCCAAAGGTAACCGTTAAGATTAAACGAGTTAAAGGTCCCAAAAGGGACACGATTTTTATAGAGCACGAGCTACGATTAGGTCAGACGTATGTTGATCACTAGACTCGGTAGGGGATTAGTTCAGGTGTCGGGTATTGAGAAAGATATTCCTACTTCGCGGTAGTGTTAGGGATAGGAAGGCCACCCGATTAACCATACCTACCCAGAGCTCACTTGAATTTTCCCATGTACCTAGAGATTTCCCATTACGGAGGGTCCTTGATCTACCCTTTCGCGCGAGTGTTTGAAGTCTGGCTGCAACCAGATTGTTTCGGCTCGCCGATGTGCTCTCACAATAGTATAGGTTACCAAGTTTAAAGTTAAAGATTTTTGAATGAAGATAAGATCGAGTTTAACAATAAAGCTTTGAGTTTCATTGTTGTGATAGAGATTGAGATAAAGTTAAAGTTAAGACATTTATGTAATCACGTTACTTTGTATGTCTCTGATTATTTATGTGTTCTTGTTAGATCTCGTGCTGGGATTCCTTAGTGAGTTTTCGCGAACTCACCCTTTCCGTTGTTGAATCCCTCAAGGTACTTACAGCTGAACCAGGATGGTTGAGTAGAAGCTGACGTGACCATGGGCATAGCTGCACTAGAGTTTTTAATGTTTACTTTCAAGTTTATTGTTTCATTTACTGTTTAAAGCATAGAGTTTATTTGAGACATGTTTAGCATAGGTTTTAATATTATTTTATTGTTTTCGGGTATCCTGAAACACTGTTATGACTTTTAAATTAATTTCATGAAAGGAATTGATATTTAGCATGTCTATGTGAAGTTTAGTTTATTTAGCATGTCATGGTTAAGAAAAGTTTAAGAAAATTGATTTGTACTACCTATATCAACAAGGTGCACCTTCCTTTTCAGTGGCTCAATCGAAGGAACTCCACAGTTAAGCATGCATGCGAGTGAGGAGATGTAGGGGGAATGTCGAGGCGCAAAGGGGCCAGATCTGGATTCCAAAACCTCATCCGAATCCTGGACTACGAGTGTTACAAATTAATATTGTTAATTTACAACTTAGTGGTTGGAAATTGTCCTCAATCACATAATATCATAATTTTTTTTAAAAAAATATTTTTATTTTCTTTTCCTCCAAAATGATTGTATCATTTATTTTGCAAGGTTTTTCTTTACAATAAATAGAATTTACATCGGCAAAAAATATTTGTATAAAAATTATACTCACAAATAAATAATTATACATGAATTTAATAAACAAATGAAGACTATAAATGATTTCAATAAAATCATGATTGATAAAAAAAAAAATAAAACGATAAATAAATGAATTAATATTACCAAAAAAATCTCCTAACATTAACAATATTTTGGAATACTAAATAAATTAAAAGATATTATTTTATATTAAAAAATCATGAGTGTAACATCATTAAAAAATCTCCTACAAGCAGACTAATGACTCCGTATCCAAAGAAGTGATACAATCTAAAAACATATTCAAACAAGTTATTATAAAAAGGCTAAATCAACAAACATACCTCTAAACTTTAGAATTTTTTTTGTCAATATTGTCTCTAGACTTCGAGAAGTTTCAACCATACTCTGAACTTTACAAAATATTTCAAAATAATCTTTATCATTAAATTTTGATGGAAACTGCTAAAGTGTAATTTCAAAAATGCCCTTAAATTTCAAAAAGTTAAAAAAATACGTTTAGCTTTAAAAATTATCAAAAAACATATTGACCATTGAATGAAAAATGTTAAAATTTTGTTTTAATAAATATGTCAACGGTTGAAAAATATTCAAAAAAAAAAAAAAAAATCTCACTCCAAAATGATTATTCTTCTTTCTTATTTTATATATTTTTTCCTATAACAGTCAACCTATGTTATTTGAAAGATCATACTCACAATTTGATCATTTAAGCTCCAATAATTCAGAATTGATAACACTAACCACCTTTTGATTAATCAAATGCGAAAAAAAAAAAAACAAAATTGATGTTAGGATTTTATTTTTAATATATAATTCAACCATTGTTGGGAGGAGTAACCGAAAATTGGATAAGTTCAGGTAAAGATTTATTCATTTTTTTTAAGTTGAATAATACGTTATCAATGTTTTATTTGGTGAAATCGATTTTTAACTTAAATTATTTAAATAATTTAATTTTTTAAATATTTGAATTTAATATCATACTTTAGAGATGAATAATAGATTCTCAATGACTTTATAATTGCTTTCAAATTTAGATTTTTTTTGTTTAAAATTGCAGCGAGATTATCCTAAAAGAGTAACCCAACTATTGATGCGCGGTATATTTGAACATGCTTCCTCAAGCGTCTCACATTTGAAACTGTTGGAAATTATTAAACTCTACAAGTATCTTGGTTTTGGCTTTAGGACGTGGTATCTGACACTGATGCTTATATGTCAATATAGGTAGTATGGTAAGGGTGGTAACTCTGCGTGGCGGGACTTGCTTCGAGTGACTGGTTAACCAAAAAAAAAAAAAATCATCAAGAATAAAACTATAATTTAGAATTTATTTGTAGCCTTGTGATTTATTTAGACATTTGAATTTCTTCTTATCAATTGCTAATATCACATTAAACTGAAAATTTAAAGCATGTTACAATTGATAATACAACTAGTCAAAAATTAGTAAGTTTAAGCTAACATTTAATGACTTTCTATTAAGAGTGTTCAAATATTCCGACAACCCGAACAAATGCAACCAAATTTAATACTCAAGCGCACATGATTGGATGGGTTGATTGATTCACGAACTCGAAATTTTGGGTTGATCCAAAAAATCTCCTTAACTCATCCCATGTACATCCTTACTTTCTATGTATCAAAAAACAAAGGTAAAATGATAAATACATAAAATAAATGATAAACAACAATCATAACAGAAATATATTAAGAAATTAATTTCAACAAACTATTCAATTAATTAAACAACTAAAATAGATATTTGAACAAAATTTTTAACATTTTTATAAAAAATATTAACAATACAAATATTTTTATATTCAAAAATATTTTTAAAATCTTTTAAAATTAAAAAGCATTTTCGAAAACAAACTTTAACAATTTATATCTGCATTTAACATAAGAATATTTCTCATACATTTTCAAAAGGTTGAAGAGTATTTTTGCTTTTCAGACAAAAAGTTTAGGAGTTTGTTTTATAATTTTGCCTAAAAATTACTATATATAAAATTAATATATATATATATATATATATAGTAATTTTTTTTTCTTTTTTGAAAGGTATAAGAATTAATACATTTAAACACTACAGAATAAAACTGATTATTTGATATTAATTCAGTTCAATCCCATCATCCCTCTTTGGGTATAAGTTCTCGTCCCCACTTTTCCTCTAAAAAAACAAAAAAAAACTACTCAATTACCTATTCAAATACCTTTGAAGAGATTGGGAGTTGTGGACGGAGCCACCTTAACGCTGTCGACAAGTTCGAACATGGGAAGAGAAAGGCCGAAGGTGGTGGTGATTATGGGGCCGACCGGTTCTGGGAAGTCTCGTCTCGCCATCGATTTGGCTTCCCACTTCCCCGTTGAGATCATCAACGCCGATTCTATGCAGGTTTATCGCGGATTGGACGTTCTCACAAACAAAGTTCCACTCCAAGATCAAAATGGCGAGTCAGTTACTTCTATTTTGTATCTTCTTCTCTTCAATTCTTCGTGCTTCTCCAAGTTGCGATTCATATCTGATGTAATTCCTTTTTTTCTTATTCTTCTTCAATGGGTTTCGTTATCTAGGAGTACCACATCATCTTTTAGGTACAGTGTGTCCAACCGTTGAATTCACGGCTAAAGACTTTCGAGATTCTGCCATTCCTGTAAGTTTGCATCATGCCAAGGGTTTTTTTTTTTGCTTTTACGCATTTTCAAAGATGTAAATTGGAAGAGTTGAAATTGATATTTGACATTTTCGATTCGGTTAAAATGGTAACTAGTTGGTTAATTCATGTACTTTTTTACAGTTTTTTCTCTAGTCCTGAATATGGTCGATAGTTACCTTAATAATGAGTTAAACATATCGAGCTATTCTGTTATCATACTTCGATTGTTGGTCTTGTCCAGAAGTATAGGAGGCTAAGCCTCTCCTTGGACAGTACTTGTGGAACATTAGAAAAGGAGAAGAACCAGTAAGTGCAAGTTGGTCTACTTGGAAATGTCAAATGTGAGTTCTGTACTCATGTTTTAAGAGGAGAAGGTGGTTCCTGACTCAATAACTGCTTACCCAGAATTTAATAGCAAGCATTAGAGTGTTATAAAAGTATTGAAGAGCAATAATGGATTACAGACCATCTTTTAAGGTTAATAACTTAACAATCCTATATAGTTTGTAGCATATATTCGATCTCATCGTTAACATAAAGGCATTAAGTGTGTGGGCTGAACTTTTTCCCTATAGTTAATGTTATTCAGGTGGTCTCGTCTTGATTCTGCATTTATATTTTCAGGTTATTGATGACATATTATCACGTGGATGCTCTCCGATGATAGTGGGTGGAACGAATTATTATATACAGGTAAGAAAATGTACTATTTAGTCATCTGAGGACCGAGGATTAATGTGATAATTTGAGTGCTTCAAGCCACACGTATTTTATTGATGAAGTTCTTTTATTGTTCTAGTGCAAGACTGTTGTTATGTCATTTAGATTTAGTCAAAGGAAGTTTTTAGATATCATAAGACTAGTTCTTGACATTTTAGAGCTAGGAAAGATGATAGATGAAAGTACGGGGTGAGGTGAGAATGAGAGGAAAGATAAGTTGTGGGGCCCTGATGTGTGAAGTTAATAAATAGATGGGGTTTGACTTGGAGTTAATAAGTTGTGGGACCCGTTCGAACAAGTTGTGGGGCTTCAAGACTCAAGAGGTTCGAAAGGTTTCGTCTCTCCTCCTCCTTATTTCATAACCTTGTCATTTGGGGGGCTATTTTTGGTGGAGTCATAACTTCATCCCTCTTTATTGTTCAAATAGTTTTCTTGGTTCTATTAGTGCCTGGACATATATAACTTGTTTTTCCTTAGGAAAGAGTCTTGATGTTTTCTCTTTTGTCTTATGATTTGAGTAGTGGTTGGGGTTGGAGTCACCTGTTGCCGAATGAATTAGTTGTTGGTGATCCTTTTTGCTTTCTCATCCCCTAGGTCTTTCAAGTAATTCTATTAAAATGAGGGCTTTGTTGGCAGCTAGCACCCAAGGTTGGTTGCTCCTGTCTGAATTGGCATCCGTGAGAGCTGTTCAAGAGTCCTTCAGTTCTGCCATTATGTTCTCAGAGATGAAGAAATTCTATTAACATGGGGGGTTCAACAAGCTGGACTGAGAGCTTAAGTAGTTGAAATGCTTAATGAATTATGATCAGAAAAGGGCTTTAACAGAAGTCAGAGCCTCAATGGATTTCAAATGATAGTATTTTCCTAGAATGTTAAGGTTCTCGAGAAATTCTATTAAGACGGGAAGGAGGATCCAACAAGCTGAATTGAGAGCTTAAGTAGACAGTAGTTGAAATGCCTAATTAATTATGATGGAAAAGGGCCTCAATGGATTTCTAATGGAAGTGTTTTCTTGGTATGCTAGGGTTCTCGAGATAATCATGCTAATTCACCTAGTGAGTTAAAAAGTCCAAGGTGAACTAAGGCACTAAGGTGCAATTAAAAAGCCCAAGGAGCACTGCATCTTAAGTAAAAAATCTTGTACCTTTTGGTGTGCCTTGCGCTTCAAGCTCCAAATGGTCATTGCGCCTTAGTTCTCCTTAGGCTTTTTAAAACACTTCACGTGGATGTCAAGGAAATTTATAGGAAAATTATTTCTAGATTGGTGACCACCATGGATTGTGCCCATCATCTCTTAGTTATTTATTGCACTCTTGACCACTATGTCACTCCATGATGCTTAAACCATCATAATTGCTAAGTTATGTGAAATGTAAATTTGTTTGGGAAATTGAGACTTTCACACATAACGTCTAATCTCCTCTTTTTTGTATTTTACTTGAAATTGTTTTTTATATATCCTTTTATTACATCAAGCTACCATTTTTATTTCAAGTGCAGGCTCTTGTTAGCCCATTTCTTTTGGATGATTCTGCTGCAAATGTCGGTGAAACTTGCTTCAATTATCTTGGTAATTACTAACTTGACAGGTTTAAGTATTTTGCATGGATTTAGGGTTTATACAAGGTTTTAAAAGGCTTAAGGCGGCCTTGAGACGTTTTCTCTTGGTGAGGCGAGGCGTAAGCCTTGAGGCGGTTTGAGGCGTAGGCCTCATTTTAGATTAAAAAATAATATATTTAAATCTTTAAATATAAAACCTTCTATATTTTTTACATTGCAATACTCCTTAGAAGTACATTAACTATAAATTAAGGGAAAGTTAATCAATGAAACAAAAAGAAAAAAAAAAACTCACCTCAACTTGCAAAGATGTGTTGTCAAAGGGAAAGAGAGCTTACCGATAACTTTCTTTCTTCTCTGATAATGGATTTTGATTGAAGGTGGTAGTAAATGGAGACTTTTGAAGTTCCAAAGAATGACTTTTAGTCTTCTTTTTAGTCTTGAACGTGAAACTTGAAAGGATTATGAAGTGGTGGCTTTTAATGCACTTTTGTCTTTTAGTTTTAGGTCAAACAATGGATAATT
>JBBMEG010000005.1:3277479-3327513 GCA_037832605.1 Cyclanthera cordifolia | reverse complement strand
TAAAGGTAAATTATAAATTTAGTTCTTATCGTTTCATGAAAGTTAGAGTTTAGTTCCTCTTGTTTTAAAATCTAGACTTTAGTCCCTATAATTTGGAAAAATATAGAGTTTAGTCCCTATAATTTGGAAAAATATAGAATTTAGTTCCTATGATTTGAAAAAATAGAATTTAATCCATATGGTTTAATAAAACCTAAAAAATAGTCCATGTTATTCATAAATCGTAGGCGAATTATAAGTACATAAATGTGATGTATGAATTATGTATTTTTGTCCATTTAATTACTTATCTCACATTTACATCATTAAACACAAAAATAACTTATTTCTACGTATTTTATTCACTAACAATTACAAACAACGGACTATTATTTATATTTTATCAAACCTTAGTGTTTCTAATTTTTCAAACCTTGAGGACTAAATTGTAGAGTTTTCCAAACCATAGGAACTAAACTCTAGATTTTTAAATCATAAGGACAAAATTTTAGTTTTTATGATCAAATCATAAGGACTAAATTTATAATTTATCCTAAATATATATATAACACACATAAACTAATAGTGAGCATTATAAAATGTCAGAAGCAAAAGTGGTCAATTTTAAAAGTTATAATGACCAAACTCGAACTACATTTCAAAAACTAGATACCAAAAGTAAGTATTATTAAAAGGTTAAGAGTAAGAATGTTTAATTTTGAAACACATGACCAAACCTAATGGCGCTTTTGAGATAGATATTTCAAAATATACTCGGGTGTCACAGATAGGTTTCAAAACTTAGAATCTTGAGAGAGCACTACTTCTCTCGAGTCCAAGTCTTCAACCAACTGCGCTACTACCCTTGAAGACTATACGTTGTGTATGTTGATCACAAACTTTAACTATTTAATGTTGTTTATTTATGTAGGAGCTTCAATATTCTCTCCACTCTATTTCTAAGGTAAAAAGGGTAAATAGATAAGCTTATAAAGAACTATTTGTCATAAACATGAGGTTGATTTTCATTTAATTGTAATTTTCAAAAAAAAAAAAGGCTAAATAGATAAATTATATAAAAGCAATGGTATTTTGAAAAGTTAACAATTTTGACATGATGGCTATCTAAACTAGCTGTATAAATATAAAGCATTTATTTGCAAAAGTAACCTTATCAAAACTATAAAGTTAAAAAGGAGTTAGACCCACTGCAAAAATAAGTTTGAAAAACTTGGGAGTATTTGTTTCGTACATTCTAAGAGTATTTACTATTTAATTAATAATTTTATTATGATATTAGATGAAATATCAATTTATATTATTTTTTATCATAAACATATAATACATAACAATATGAGCTTTGTTGTATTGATGTATACTCGCAAATTGAGAAGGGTATGAGTTTGATTTTCTATAGTAGAACTAAAAGAATCATTATGAACACCGAAAAGATTGGTAGTGCACTATTTTCATTGTTTCGTCGTAATTCAGCTTAGTATAACGCCATGGGTGCAGTCCTGAAATTTGGTATTAATTAAAATCAATATTCTGCATTTTAATTTTTTTATTTAACATTAAGTTTCTAACTTCAACTTTAAATTGACAAAAAATTTATGTATAATGAACTATAATTAAATTCAATTTTTATTATAGTTAGCTTCAAATTAATAATAAACATTAATATACATGAATTAAGACATTTGAAAATACAAAGACTAATATGAGAAGTAAATTGAATTAAAATAATTTTTTAATCAACAATAATTAAATATCTACAAACAATTCCATAAGTAAACAATGATGGTTCAATTGATTAATATTATATAATTGATACATTTGCAAATTAGAAAGGTTTAACATTATTTAAATAAATTGAATATCTAAGAAATCTTCCAAGAGTGACAAATATTAATGAAAATGAAAGATTATATGGTAATACCGATTTCTAGGATCATACCCGTGACCGTGTTGTTGAATTGAATTTCTTTCGAACAATAAAATTAACGCATCACTGCTTTAAAGTAGAAACCTACATCTAAACAAGCTTTTGTCTCTACTACTGTTCAAAAATCTACAATAATGAATCATCTATTATGTATCATAACAAGGTCTCTTTTTTATTATTGTTAATACGTAAAATATTAATTTAATTAGAGAATAAATAATATAAATATAAAGAAGCGGCGCGATGAAGGGCCTAGATTGCTGTGTAGGAGGTTGAGGAAACTCACATGTTACCCATCATTAGAAAACTAGGGGAGGTCATGATATATATAATATGTTATTACTTTAAATAAATAAATAAATAAATAAATAAATCCCAATACCTAAGTTTAGGCATATGGCATATTGGATATTGGATAATGAGGGCATGGGCGGTGCCCCAAAGCCCGCCCCATGTTTCATGATTATTATTATTACTATTTTATTTAATTTTGTGGGTCTTTCTTAAAATATAGTTTAATATGTAAATTAGTTAGTTAGGTCAATTGTTTGGATGTAACTTAATTAGGTGTATTGTTTGTTTACACGAGGGGTTGTCTCTATACCGGCAGTCATCTTCCATTTCTTTAATGGGTTGATATTTATAAGCCAAGATTCGGCTTCCGATTCTTTAACTCTGTTTTTTTCATCTAATACTAACTTAATTCCTCTCTTTCTTAATTCTTTTGTGTTCATACCAAATTTTATAATGTGCGAACTTCAACTTATATTAATTTAGGTTTATTTGTACCAATATATATGATTTCATCTTTTTTATTCTATTTCTTTCAATATTTAAGCTCCTCCATTACTGTATTTTTAATGGAACTTTTCATGTTTCAAAAATAAAATGCTAAAAAAATTATCATAGTAATTTCTATGTATAGCGCAAAACTGGTCATGTCTAAATAAAAAGACTAAAATGTTTCAGCGTTTATCAACTTTATTTCTACCATTTTAGCGTTTAATCTACCGTGTTTTTCAGTCTATTAGTCTCATTTCTATAATTTTGACATTCAATCTATTTGTCATTTCTATCGGTTTAGTTGTATGTTTCAATCAGTTTCACTGATTATTTTCATTGTTAGATAACTATCGATCGAATTATAAAAATGAAATCGAAAGACTGAAGGTCAAAAAGATGGACATTGGACAAATAAACTCAAAACAAAAATGTTATACTTACTTTCAAGAAAAACATAGTATAAGTTTTAAGAAATATCTAATTACAATTGGTTGTAATTAATTGATTATCCAAATAAGGAATGAAATTTCTTTGTTTAAATTTTCAAATATGGTTTATTACAATCAATTGAAGTCAACCAATTAAAATGAATTGCAACCAGTTAAATTTATTAAAAACAATTAAGTGAAAATAATTAAAATCGATTAGTTAAATTAATGATTGTCTTCAATCAATACACCAATAGTCTTCAATCACCACCACATATAGTCTTCACTCAATTAATTAAACTTATTAATAATTAAGTGAAATTATTTTGATAAATGTTGACACAGAGAACAATTGGATTCTTTATATGGGTCTAAATATATATAAGTGAGCAATGCAAAAAAGGAAACCCTCTCTTTAATCTATGATGCTCCACGACTATTTAGTCGGAAATCTCGCTGTCCGATCAATGATTCGAGAGTTCAGAGACAAAATACTAATGAGAGCTCGAGAACAACACCCTGAAACCTAGACGAAATTATAATTGAGTTTATATTTTTGTATTTGAGCTTTTAGGTATTTTGACTGTTTGGGTTGTAATAGAGCTTTATAAGAATTTACTGTATAAGCTCACTTAAAATCTTAGTCTCATTTGATCGACATTCTATATTCATTTCTCCTTAAAAAAATTATTTTCACTTCTACTCGTCCATGTAACCAAAGCACTACTATTATTGAACTATGTAAATTGGTGTATTTCTATTCGATATTTCTCTGATTTTTTTTTTTTTTTTTTTAATGATTTTATAACACTTACATCTATCCTAGTGTGCCCTTTGTATGGAGAATTAAGAGTGTAAAGATCATATTTTTCCTATATGCCCTTTGAGGTCATACGTATGGGGAAAATGCTAAATCTGTTTGGAGCAACATTTTTGTGCCATTTTTAAGTGTATTTGATTGGATTGCAACTCTCGTGTTCTTAAGGGCTTGGAAAATCAATAAATTATTTGTGAAGTGTTGAACACATTGTTCCAAATTGAACGAAAATATTTAAACCAAAGAAATAGAGCACTCACATCGAGCAAACATGAAAATGGAGAACAGATTGACACGCCGATCTATAGTGGTTTAGCATAAACCCTAACGTCCACTTCTTGAATTTTCTACATGAAATCCCATTCAAATCTGTTCATCCAAGATATTCAAATTGTCAAAATGCATTCCCAATCATTCTTGATGTCTCACTCTCATGAATATAAAATCTTTGACTTGGTGCATATAATTGTGAGGTTTTGCTTATGTTGCTTCGTCTGATTGATATCATTATTGTGTGCACTTTCTTGATGATTATAGCCGTTATTTGTGGATTTCTTCGCTGAAATTAAAAAGTGGAACTTTAAGGGTGTTTAAACATTTTTTTGGCAATGGTGCAAAACTAATAAGGTTTTGCTAAGGCATTTCAGTCAGATAATAGTGGAGAGTACCACCGGATACATCAAATATGTGCAGACCTAAAAATCACCTCCCGTTTACACGTCTGCTCCATATGGTCATGCTTAACGGAAACACCGTCACATTATTTAGATTGGGTTGACCTTGTTGGCACACAGCTTCTTTATGCCTCTAAAGTTATGGTGGAAGGCCTTTCCTCACTACAGCTTTTAAATCAACGGTATGTCTATTCCAATTCTAGATGGCAAGTCCCCATTTGAAAATTGTGATGGGGAGACAGATTAAATTTAGATGAACTTCGAGTTTTTCGATTCCTATTACATGTCCTTGCTACTGTACAATTCTTAAAAGTTCCGAACGATGTATATAGTTAGGGTTGAGTCCTGTACACAAAAGATACAAGTGCTCAAGTCCTTATGGGAAAATAATCATATCTCGCCAATACTCATTTAATCATATCTCGCCATATCACTTTTAATGAATTTTTGTTTCCCTTTGCTACAAGTTTTCTTTGTCATGGGTACCCTTGGGAATGAGTGCATTGATGCGTGCTCCACCTCCAAATCAATGGACAGGCTAGAGATGTCCACGGGGCGAGGTAGAGATGGGATGACTTTACCGTCACCATCCCTGCTACCCAATTTAATCCCCATCTCGATGTGTTCACTATTAAATTTTTCGAAGAATGAAGATGAGATTACCTGCGAAGAATGTGGAGATTGAGTTTTCCACAATAAATTATTGACTACTTAATTCTTTTTCTTTTCTTTTTCCTATTCTCAAATTTTTACAAATTTTCTTAATTCAATTCACTAAATTTTAGATTTAAAAAAAAAAAAAATTAAGATAAATGATTCAATTAGATAGTTAATTATATAAAAAAAATATTGATAGATGGTTAATCATAGTTAAAGAAAGAGGAGATAGATTTAACCAAAGATACAAGCATAATGATAATTGCGTCGGAGTCCATTATATAAGGAAATTCCCTACCATGGAAAATCCTTCTGTTGCCTTCATCGTACAAAACTCTGGGATGCCTTTCAAGAGTGAATGTGGCTTTTTCTCCCAGTTGGATGATCCTGCGATTCCAAACTCTATTCACACAACGCACACCGTTAATAAGCCTTTCTTTGCAGCATTCACTTGTATTAATAAGCCTTGTGTACAATCTCATAGGAAAAAAAAAGGACTCTTAGGAAACTTGCCTTTCCAAATACACCTGTAGACAGTCCACTCCGTAAGCGATCTGGTGACGAAGAGCCTATTAAGATCGGCAGACCAAACAATCCGGTCTCGCCCAAGTTCTAGCTGAGATTGATTGAAGACCTAAATCAAAGAGCATCCTTCTAATACAAACACTATTCAGTCAAGTCCAGGGAACAGTTTCATCAGCAGAGCTCTAGAATTTAGGAAAATCTTTAACTTAATTGATGGCTTGGCTTCACCCACTCTGTGTTGCGAATTGACACATACAAAGTTTTCTCAAGGTTCCATTATTGGTCCACCATCATTTGCAACTTTGTGCGAAAGATCATCATTAACCATTTATTTGATTCAAATGCACATTTTTTTAATAGATAATTAAATTTATTCAAACTCATCTGCTTTAGCTTTTGAATTGATTGGTGGTTTAACTTAATTCAACACTTTTCAACTCAGCTAAGGATGAAACTTAAACAAATAATAATAACATAAGATTACATGATAAGATATTAGTAGACCAATAAGTAAACTTAATTAACCAAGTTATCAAATCATATACTGTCTACAATCTTCTCTGAATTCGTAAGTCATTGACGGCCATCAAACAGAAAAATTACATTGCATTTTTCTTCATCCTACTTCATCCCATGTTGATCTTTAAGTATATAGTACACACTAAAAAAAGAAAAGCAGATTTGCTAATTCTTTTGAAAAGAACAAAAAATAAACTAGTCTATATTTCTAGGCTCAAGGGTTATAGAGTGGTTGATTTGAACAATATCAAGAGGAAAATAACTGACTCAGTTCCTCGGGTGTGAGAGATTTGAAAAGAAAAGAGAACCTTTCACTCTTTAGATAACTCGTGCAGCAACATTCAACTCGTAAAATTGAAGCCAGTGCCACCGTACATATCTGGAAAGAACCTGCAATATGATGGATTTTCAGGTGCTTCCAATTCCTAAAAATGTAATGAAGATATATTACAATCTAAGACCCAAGTGAGTTTGGATCTTTATTTTAGTGTCAATGAGAGAAATACCTCAACCGATGAATGGTTACGGTTGAAATTTTAAAGCCAAAAAGATAAACCAATCATATATCCGCCTTGTGCATCAAAACTGACGATTATTTCATGGTAATAAAAGAGACTAAAACTCAAACCATAAAATATTACTAACTCATTACATCCATAACTGTGGAAGCGTGATGCTTTCTGTCCCTAAATTAGGAAGCACAGACACTTCTATTTTGACAAAAAATCTGTGTCGGACACCAATACTTTCGGACACTCTTCGGACACGTGTATGACACTCAAAATTCTGTGTCGTCTTTTATTATTATTACTTTTAATTTCTGACACTTCACGAACACACCAGGGGCACTTCATGGACACCTCATTTAAGACTTATTTGTTTCAAGTTGGAGTAGGCTGTCGACGACAACATCCACTGAATATAGATGGACTAAAATGAAAAAATGAAAGAAACAGAGAATGGAATGATGAAAAAAAAAAAGGAAAAAACTAAAATATTTTGAGATTGTTAAAGGTAGACTTATAAATTATGATTTGTGTGCTTTTAGTAGACATTTAAAGAATGATAAGATTTTGTTCTTTATTAGATTTAAATGAATTCATATAACTAACTACGTGGTTTAGCTCCATGTGCATCCTTATTTGAAATATTTTTCATAGTTAGTAATAAAAGTTGAATATTTTAGATTTGATTTTTCAATAGTATATCAAAAAAAATTATAATAAATAACATGTCCTCAACGTATCAGTGTCCTACATTTTAAAATAATAATGTGTATGTATCGTGTCGTGTCCGTATCTCGTATCCGTGTCCGTGCTTCTTAGTCCCCAAATCTAACAGCGGAAATTATTATTCATTAGGGCAGGGTAAAGAACATGGATACATATATTTACCTGAATACAACGTCTTGCAGGGGTAACAGCCCTGAGCTTAAGCGATTACGAGATGATCTCATTATTGGGTAACCTCAAGGCTTCGGGACAGATACATTTAAAATTTTCACATCTTGATATGGCTTGTCTCCCTTGTCTGTCTTCACTTTCTCAATTGTCTAAAAATATACAAGAGATTAAAAATATTCTTAGTTCTCAGTTCTCACCAATTGTGAACAAAGAGATTCAGGGCACAAGCACGAATAATATAAGCAAAAAGCAAGCACAAACAAAGACCGTATCGATAGCTTATTATTAGATATTATGGAGTTCCACCTAAAAACCGACTAATAGTTTGAGTAGTCAATATATCTTATAAAAATGTTGAAGAGTTTTCACCTTTATAATGTGGGACAAGGTGAGTATATCCGACCCTTGCCCATCATCTAACCTAACATATCATATCTAATTCAGTGTATTTATCAGAATCCTTGAGTTACTGCAATTGACAGTCATTAAATTTTCAGCAAAAATGTCAATAGCATTTCTCTGGGTTTCATTAATACACTTCTAACAAGCCATAATTATCAGAAGTTTCCCAATGTCATTCAAGAGCATCACTAACGCTTGAAATTGAATGACTGAAGGATGAAGGATGAAGGATGAACTTATGTTGATTGATAGAATTTATTGATAAAATGCAAAACATAATAATAAAATGAATAAACAAAAATACCATGCTAAGAAAACAAATAAGCTAATGGTCATAACAAAATCATACCTGTACAACATCCATGCCTTTAACAACTCTTCCAAACACGGTGTGCTTGCTGTCAAGCCAAGGAGTGGCTACTGTTGTGATAAAAAACTGAGACCCATTTGTGTTTGGGCCTGCATTAGCCATTGAAACAGTGAAAGGCCGGTCATGCCGCAAACTGCACAGAAACAAAATGCTTAAACCATAAGGTCCTAAGAAGCACAGATGAGGATACAAGATACATGTACGATTAGACAAAAGCATTGTGACACTGTCATTTTTAAAATGACACGACACAACGACACATTCATTAAAATATACATGTTTTAAAATGTACATCATTTCTATACAAGGAATTTCAAAGTCAGGTTTGTGCATTTTTTTTATAAAGAAACAATTTCATTCATGAATGAAACTAAAAAGGGAGAAGCCCAAGAACAGAAAGATATTTTTTTATAAGTTTGTGCATTTAGATGGTTAACAATATGAATATGATGTATCTGTTCTCAAAATTCATTATTATATGTCTACTTAGTATGTGTTCAACAAATATACTTTGTACAACTAGTGTCTAACATATTTATGGTACTAACAAGTATCTGGTATGTGTCCACTAAGTTCGGAGTGTCCAAATGTCCAACTCGTTTGCCAGACTACAGTGTAAGTACCATGTAGTAGTTACAAACCTCACAAATCATAAAATTAAACATTAACAAGTTCCTAGTTGGATTGTATTAGTATTTCTCAATATCCAACAAAAAACTAAAAATGTATCAGTGGGTATTTATTCTTCGGTTCGTAATTTTTTCAAAACTACTCGAGATTGGTTTAAAACTAGTAGATATCTTTTAAAAAGGAAAATTAATTATGTCTGGTTTTTGTAGGTATAGGACATAATAAAGGGGCAAAAATGCTAGTTTCCGGAAGAATATACTCAATCATAAGGATCGAAATCACTGAAATAACATCATTGTCTCATTGATAGCAGGACGGCAACCAGAAACTGCATTAAACTATTAAGTAATCCTGTACAAATGAAAAATACACCCTGTCAATATCTACCTTTTGTGAAATTCATCTTCGAATTCTCTTCCCCAAATAGACTGTCCACCAGTTCCATCTCCTAAAGGATCTCCTGTCTGTATCATGAAGCCTTTGATGACCCGATGAAAGATAAGATTATCATAATAGCCATTCCGGCAGTGCGTTGTAAAATTCTCCACTGTTTTGGGACACTCCTCAGGATACAATCTCATATGGATGTCCCCCATTGTGGTATGCATTATCTGAGGAAGCATGAAGCAACAAACCAGACTTCTTTATCAGAGAGACAGAGATCAAACATTTTTTTAATCAGAACAAACTAATACAATAATACATAGATAAGTGAATGCATATTCAAAATCGTTAGAAAGTGCTCAGTGCGAACATTGAAATAGTTGGATATCATATACGTAAGACCCCAGAACAGTAGTTGGACGAGGCTTATTAGTCATTGCTTCTAAGTTTTACCTCCGTTTAGTCCACTGAAACACTGCTGTAGCCAAAACTCACATTTAGAGAATTTGGCATATAAATGTTCACCCATAGCCTTGGGCCACCAAGAAAAATGGGAAGAATGAGAATGGGACGATTCTCGGTGTTTGGGCCACCGAGAATCATTCCCCCCATAATATCGTTTCTCCAAAATCATATTTTTATTCTCCTCCTAACTAGCTACTTATTTTTCTTCCAATAACAACTTCTTATACTCTAAAAAACTATTTTTCACTCATATCATTCCTATTATTTTACTTTCCTTATTATCATTCTCTTAACCCCAAACAAACACAAATAATGATTCTCCCCACAATCATTCCCTTACCCCAAACACAAATAATCATTCTTCCATAATCATTCTCTTTCCTATTCTCCCCTAATACTTATTTCCACCATAATCATTCTCATTCTCCTTCTCCAAAGCAATAGTATTTGGCTACAACACATGACCTTTTTTAAAAGGAGGACAAACTGTTCATTATGGGAATGAGAATGAAAAGAGATTAGCGCTTAAGGTTATGAAATCACAAATGTGTGAAGCTAGAAACAAAAACATCCACAAAAGCAGAACACATAGGGTACGTAAGGCAGTGAAGAAAAAAAGAAAGAAAACTAAAAGAAAGTTGCCCAGTTGATGAAAAATGTCTTGAATGGAATAGCCAGCAAACAAATTTGAAAGACTACACAAGTTCTTCCAAAGAAGCGTGATGCTGGGAGACAGTTTCAGCAGACCCATCAAAGGATAAATGCAAATTTGGCCACAACAGATGTCCTTCCTAATAGATGTGGACGTGTGGTATCAAGGGATAGAGTTCCAGTAAACTACTAATGAGGTGAGGTGCATAGTTTCCGAGGGCATTTAGAAGAATCCCTATGAACTTGGTTTGGTTTTGCGACAAGAACACTTCGATGCAGATAGGGAAGAAAGAGAACACTTACCACATTATCAGGAAGAGATGTTGTAACTGATTTGCCAATATCTGATGCCGCCAATAATTCATCAGCGGGAGGCTTTTCATTAAACACATCCCTTCCCTTTGTTGCATCTTCTGGTTCCTCCGGCTCTCTTCGACTTCATACATAAAACAAATTTAGATCAAAAGAACAAATGAGCAAAATATATGTTTTGTAGGAAAAACACACGTGCAATGAAAGATATGGATATAAATAGGCCTTTTTTATGAAAATAAAATTAAAAAACTGTGTAATTCGTATCCCTCCAAGGTCAAGGTATACATCACCTTCACCATAACTTTTCCCATTTTAAACAAGGGCCCTATAAAATCATTGAAGAGTGAAGGTGAAACATAAAAAATGTGGAATGGAATGGTTTCTTTACTTATTAAGTAAAATAAAATGTGGAAAGGAAGCCATGCAGGCAAGCAAAATGTCTCCCCAGCTAACAGCTAAGAAAGAAAGAAAACAAACACGCAATTCATGTTAAGAAATGTGAGTAACAATAAACCATGCCCATTTTATTTTTCTTTATTTCTTTTATCTGTTTTTTGGGTTACAAAAATGTGGCCCAAATTAGGCAACATTAGTAGGTATGAAAACAAAAAGGTAATGCCAAGGCATGACCTAAACTTTTCTCTACAAGAATTTACCTTGGAACTCCAAGGCTAACTAGCTCTCAACACTAACTAATGCCCTAGTCAAATCCCTATAAATCTCTAAATTGCTTCATGATCAGGAATTTAAAGGGGAGCCTTGTCAGCATTTAACCACAACATCTTGGTTTCAGCAAGTGTACCCAAATGAAGCCGATGATCAAAAACTACATACACTGTTATGATTCTTGATTCCTAAGATTGTTAGTGTTGAGAATTAGGTAAAGTATTAAAAAACTTTATCCCACATGGAAAGTTTTGACAAAATATTGGGAAAAATTCACATGGAAAGTTTTGACAAAATATTGGGAAAAATTGTCCCACATTGGAAAGATAGAAGAACATGGTGTGTTCAAAGCACTATGAATGGAGTATGTTGCCTTGGATTCAAGATATCCCAATTAGAAACACTATAAGCAGGTGTAATACTAACTCTAATTAAATCCTTTTGAATACGAAAGCTTTGAAGTGAGTTGTGTAATTTGGGTCACGGAGAAAATTCTTTGTGATTGTAACAATTACAGAGTAGAACTTTTCTTCTCACAGTTTTTTTCTCTGATTTTGGAGTTTTTCCATGTAAATTCATATGCTTGACCCTTTCTATTTTTTTGTTTCCGTTAATTTCTCATTAATTTTCTTGCTTAGTCCTACAGTATTTAGGAAGGGTTTTTCAACAATTAGCAAGGAATACCCACACTCAACATATTGATCATAGACCAAGAAATATAGCATAAAATTATCAAGAGAAACCAATTTCTACATAATTGTTTCTCGACAGCTGGACACTATTTTTGCACCACAAAAATACATAGTCAAGATGCATTATGATAAAACAATGCAGGGGAAGAGGAGTCTCCTCCCTACCGCTGACAGGTCGCCACTCTCTGTTCATAGGTGCCAAGTCCACCATACTGTAATGGAGTTGCATTATTCATTGCATTTTTTTGGGTTTTGCATGGTTTCCGTTTCCTTCCTCCCCTTTTCACCTATTTGCTCTTTATGTCTTTGTTTATTGTTAAATTATGTTAAATCACCAATCGACCCAAAAACTTAAGTTTGGGTAAATATAATTATATCAAATAACACTTCCATCACGTATGGGCTTGAAAATTTGAAAAATATCCAAAAAGTGAAAATTAATACTAATTAGGAAGGAAACGACTTCTTAGTAGTTCAAACTCAAGACTAATACGACCCTGAAGCTCAAGCTGTATTATATAAAACTATGTAGGGGAAGAGGAGTCTCCTCCCTACTGCTAACACCTCGCCACTCTCTATTTGTAGGTGCCAAGACCACCATACTCCACTGGAGTTGCATTTTTCATTGCATTTTTACATGGTTTCCATGCTCCCCTTTTCACCTACTTGCTCTTCATGTCTTTGTTTTCAATTGAATCGTAATAAATCACTAATCAACCAAAAAACTTAAGTTTGGGTAAATTTAATTATATCAAAAAACACTTTCCTCACACATGGGCTTCAAAATTTGAAAAATATCCAAAAAGTGGAAATTAATACTAATTAGGAATCAAACAACTTATCAGAAGTTCAAACTCAAGACTAATACAATCCTAAAGGAAGCTCAAGGTGTGCACTCGAAGGGGAAAAAATAAGGAAATAAATATGACCAGTGACGACAGCAAGAAATAGTTAGAGGGATAGGGTCCACATGCGTTTGTTAGGACTGGTGTGAGAGGGTGTATTTAAACTTCATTTTCTGTCAGTTGTTAATTTCATAGGAAATTGTTTCCTTTATTTGGCTTTCTCATTTTGAGGATGATTGAGGAGATTGGGGCTCTCGAATACTCCTAGTTACATAAATAAAATGATTGAATTCGTCTTTCACGATTGGTTCATATCAATTTTGGTATTAGAGCCTTTTTTATGGTTAATGGGAACAAGGATGGAGACGCTTTAAACGACGGTGGAAGAAAGCTTAGCAGAAGTGGCCAGAAAACAATCGGGTATTGGGAGCGAGATGAAGGAACAATAAGCACAGGCAAAGGAGAGCAAGATTTCCAGCTCCCGCATATGAGAGAGGAAATGAAGAAAATATGTGTGAAATTGCAGCAGGACATCGCAATCGTGAGAGAATCAAACTCATCTGAAAAAACTCAAATTTATAAAGAGAGAACCCTTGTATGAATATGATGAGAATACGGCAATACCCACAAGATATTCGCAACAAGCTGAAACTGAAAGTACAAGTACTTGCAAAAGGCAATTATGTAAACGAACTGCAAAGCCAAATGTCCAAGAAAAAAATACACGATTACCTGAATAAATATATTCGATGTTTCTTGAAAGCACAACATAGCAGAGTGGGGTCTGTCAATGGCTCCTTGCTCTCATTAGCATTTGCAGCAGCAGAGGGGATTTTTCGAACCTTTTTACTACTTTTGTCACCTTGGTACAAGGCAATTCTCAAGAACCTGTCGTTGTTCTCCACCTTCCCTAGGATCCGAGCAACTTTGTTTGTCTGCAAGTTAACTACCTAATGCATACGCACGTACACACAAGTGTAAAGCAAAAATTTAGAAGAGAGGTACTTTTTTAGGAGATTTAAAATTTTATATATTGTCTGTCGTCTATCATCAATAGAATATGTTTATCAGCATAGTTATTAAGTACTAAAATACTACTTTGCACATGGAATCAGAAAAATAACGAGTGGTAGGAAGTAACAGGCCTAACTTTACCCAACATTAGCATCTTACTTTTATTCCAAGAAGAGTCGCATAGATAAGAAAATTAGAGCTCTCATCAAATACAGCGTTTGGTTGTGGTGCACTTTCTGTCTTCTCAATTTCCTTCTCAACGGCCATTCTTCTCCCAAAATCAATGGCTTCCAATCGGTATAATGGTGCATCACTTCTTTGCAGATCTTGGGCTACCTAATTAATGAAAGATAAAAATATAAAAAATGACCAATACCAAGGATATTACAAAAATGCTGACAGTAACTTATTATTACCTCTAAAGATTCATCATAAACTCGCCTTAGTTTACCCGTGCGATACCAAAATACACGTATTCTCCGATCAGGTGATGTAATTGCAAACTGTTTACCATCTGGACTGACCTGAAGTAAGATGGAAGAATGATTCCTATCACACACATCCCCGTAATACTGACTTTAGTGCTACGAACTATTAAATGTAAGGACTAACACTTATACATTACCTCTATGGCAGAAACAGTTGTTTTGCATTTAACAATTTCGAAAAGATTGGTGTCACTTTTGAATTTAAAGTTGATACTGCAAAAGCCAGATAAAACAAGATTACAAAGACGTGGAATTAAGAAAGAAAAATAACGTATGAAAAATCTAGTCATTATAAAACAACTATGCTAACTATCCTCCACCACCAGACAGCAGAATTTTCCATTCAAATAGACAGCAGAATTTTCCATTCAAATAGACATAACTAACCATGGACTGGAAAAGGCACTATGAGTTCTTAATGGGCTGATTTTGTATTAAAGCCCATTTTCTTGTGGTTGTAAAGGGAAGTAGGCAGTTGGGCTTAGTGGTCTTGTGGGCTTCTCAAAATTGGAGTTGTGGGCTTCTTCGTTTGCAAGGACAATGGGCCAGAATTCTGAGTTGGGGATGAATTGAAGAGGAAAAAAAAAAGCTTCAAATTTTCTTTCTGAATTTAGAACCCACACCTTGAGGACAAGGTGTGTTTTTAGAGGCCGATAATGATAGGGTTGGGCCTTAGAATGATTCATGAAAATTAGAGGGGCATATAAGAAAATAGTTAGAGAGTTTGTTAGGGATTTTAGTTATAAATAGAGAGGTTGTGTGAGGGGAAGGATATCCATATTTTGAAGAATTTTTCATTAGGGCTCTTAGAGATGATTCTCTAGAGATGGGAGGTTCCAAATCCTATTAAAACTTGGTTTATCTTGTAGTTCTTGGTTATTTCATTATCAATATAGATTGGTTCTTATCAATGTTCTCCTCAAAATCTTTATAGATAGATATTTCTCCAACTATGATAGTTGATTGAGGCTCCTCTACCCCTCTATGACTTAATTTGGAAGGGTTACTATCCAAAAAGACTAAATTTTTCCTTTGAAAATTGTCACAAGGTACCATAAATACACAAGCCAAGCTACAAAGAAGATTGCCTCAAATGGCTCCAACACCACATTGGTTCATTATATAATGCTTTTGGAACTTCATTTTGGCATCATATAAGAAGAATTTGGAACCGGTCACGTCTCATTCTATCTTGCTCTTGCCCCATTGCCAAATGCTTTTGGGACTTCATCTGACACATTCTCATTGTAACCTTATATAATTTTATACATCAGTTAAATCGTTTCTTATCCAAAAAAAAAACATAAAATTAAACACATAATTAAACCATGTAGTTTCAATTAAAAAAAATAATTGTAAACAAAAAACCATGTAGAGAAGCATACTCATTTTCAGGAAATTGGAGTGTATCAGGAGTCCAGTATTCAATAATTCCCTTGTCATCAGCAGATATAACTGCATCAAATACATGATTGTACCTCATAACCTTTACTGGCCCCAAGTGTACCTGAAAAAAATATAAAACATAATAGTAGTTGAGGTTGGGGATAAATCCAAAAAAAACATCCTCTTACATCTAAAATTGTAGTAAAGAGTAAGAGAACTTCGTCTATGATGCATAAAGATGTGATCAAACCTCTCGAGAAGCAATAGATTCATTTGAACCAGATCGTGCATCATATATGTGAATAAATGATGAGCTTCGATCACTGATAGCCAGTCTGGCCTTGACATCGCCTTGTTTATAGACCCATTCAGCAGCACCAGGAATAAAAGGAAGTCGTATCATGACCATCATATCATAATTAACAACATCGTATATCTTTACTGAATGATCGTGTGATATTGTACAGCAAAGTAGACCATCAACACTAACCTGCAAAACTGGAACAAGTTATGAGACAAATAAAGATAATGGTTGGAGATCGTGACTCAGAAAAATTATTTGAAGCATGGAAACAGATTGCAACAAAATTACTCACAGCTATGCCTTCAATAGGACCAAGGTGAGATCTGAAATGCTTGGCAAACTCAATACCAATAGGCTTTTTTTTCCAAAACTTTAAATGCCCTGAGTGGAGATGGGGGCAGAGAGAGAAGAAATAATGGGAGAGATTGTTAAGCTATTGCAATGGCATAAAGAAGAAGTTCTTCAAATTATCCTATTTCTTCTTTAAGAATAAAACTATTTATTTATAGATGAAAATAAAGAGTATACATTTATATGATTGAGATATTAAAAAGAAAATTAAGAAGAGAGCCGTGATGTGCTTAAAAAGATTATCACCCTTTTTACACATCATGCACTACCATCTAGTCTTAGTTATATATTTCATTCTGATATTTGAGGTATTGAACGTATTCTCTAATATCAGGTTTAAGCAATGAGTAGCACATGGTATCCAGGTTCTTAGTTTCTAACAGGCTTCCTAATAAAAATATCAAACAAAAAAATGTTTGGCACATTGAAATCAGTAAGTATTCATTTAAATCTGTAAATGTAAACTATTTAAAGATAAGCATTCATACCCACCGCACCCCACCATAATATCTGCTAAAATACTGCAAGTAACAATCTGAGTAACACTTGTTTCCCAAATCCCAATACACTCCGCAAATTTGTAAAATAATTAAAACGTTTTTCTCTACTCTTTACGTTGGATGATGAAGCATCAACCAACACAATAAAATGTTCCTTTAAGGCTATTATTAACTGAGAAGTTAATCAATGTCCTCTCTTCTATCACTCCATATTTCATGACGTGAATCAAACTTTCTCTATGCATCCATATAATCGTTCACCAATTCATGTTTTGTAGACTATTGTTGCCTATTTATTCATTAACGACATTCTCAATTCATGAATATGATGAAAATAGTTTAAAATAGAACATTAAGAAGAACGCGTCAATAGAAAACCAGAGAAATCAACTATTGAAAAAAAATTCTACACCGGACCTAACATTTCTGTCTTAACATATCTATAATTCAATTAGTGTTTGTCACAATAAACACTGAACGTCAACATACACGAGCATATGCCAGAGTGTATCTAAGAAAATCTGAACTACCTATTACGAGAGGCAAGGTGATTAGAATTTTACCATCAATACTCCCAGTTATAAAAAAGTCGGCAGAAGACACAGCAACATGAGTAACCACATCACGGTGCATGTAACTTTTCTCATACCTGTTAAAGGAAGAGTAAAAATGAATGAGGAATTATCTATCTTCCAATTTACATGACGATATTGATTATCAATATAAAATACAAGTCGGGTGTGTTAACAAGTTCAGTGTTTTAAAAAGCCCAAGGCACACAAAAATGCAATGGCCCTCTGGGACCTAAGGCGCAAGGCACACCTTAAGGAGCGGGCTTTTTTACCTATGGCGCACTATATAAAAAGACATTAAAAAATATATATAGAAATATATGCACAATCAAAACACTTTCATGAAGAAAAATAAAGTTTTAACCAAGAATACTATACAAAACAAACATAAGATTCAAATATTAATCTTCATTTCATGGGAAGAAATGAAGTTTAATTGAGGAAAATATATAAATCATATATAAATTCAACTATAAACCTTCATTTCATAGAAAGAAATGAAGTTTGAATAAAAAAATGATATATAAACACGCGCAAGTGATTCAAGACATTTTGATACTTTAAATAACTTATCTCGTGCTACAAATGACCTAGTACGGGGATCTCGTGAACCTTATTACGCATGTTGCGCCTTGCGCTTAGGCGCGCGCCTGGGTGCGTCTTTCAAAACACTGAACAAGTTCAAGGTGCAACAGCTTACTCTAGAACTTAGGCGCAATAAAAGCGTGAGCATTTTTTGTGAAGTGTACTATATACAAAAACATTAATCAAGAAGAGTTTGGGCAGTTGGAGTAGGAAAGGAATATTAAACAAAAAATACCTCAAGGGTTAGTAAATGTTTTTTTTTTGTCAATAAGAACAAAAAAAACCCTAACACAAGGAGTTTACTGTTTAGGGCAAGTAAAACTTACTTATTTGAATTACAATGAGTTACATGATTGTGGTTGCCTTTTTGCATGTGGTACAATACAAAGACAAGGCGCAACGTGTTAGATGTCACAGTCGCACTTCAGAGGCAGCAGAATGGCGACTGTGTGGCACTTGCTCTAATCCAGCAAGCAAGTCAGCCAAACCAAAATGGCAGAGCGGGTGGCACAACAGGTGCAACCTCTATCACGAGCGTCGTGAAAAGATTTTCGAAGAGAGAAAGAAAGTTTTAGAAATGTTTTCGTCTTTGAAAGTTATATGACAAGATACAATAAGGGACATATCAACAATTGCATTTATCATATAATAACTTGGTAGGAAGGAAGCTTCAAGAAATCATACCCCCCTATAGTACATTTTGGCACATAATTGATTAACACCCTTGCATATGAAAATGGCGGGATTGAACGGGCATGTGGTCATGTGCAACACGCACTGGACAAGCATGACCGTCACACTAGACCTATGTCTTCAGCGTAGGCGCCAGACTTAGAAAACATTGTAACACTCCTAGTTCAAAATTTAATACACAGGCAACAAACATACCAAGGGGTGATTGGATTTTGGGGTTGATGAGAGGAGAGGAAAGGAAGAGGAGGAAATAGAGTAATTAGGGGATATGAAATGCTTGTTTGGGAATTGGTATTTTAGAGAAGAGAGATTGAAAAAAAAAAAAATTGGGTTTGTGTTTATGAAAAAAGGTGTTTAATTTATATGAAATTTGATATAGAATTTGATTTGAGGTTTGATGGGATTGAAGAGAAGTTGAAGAGTGAGGAGAAGTTTGAAATAAGTTGTGATATACTAAACCAAACAAGAAAATCAACTCCTCCTCTTCATCTCCTCTACCTCTCCTTCAAATCTAATCACACTCAAGGGCCTACTACAATTTTACTAGTATAATGCCATAACAGTAACCACAAAAACCAAAAATGTAACTTCGGAAACCCACAAACCCATATTGAACTCCATTCCAAAATTAGCTAACTGAAATTTCCCAATACCGAACGTTCCCTTGCTTTTCATATCAATCATGAAATTTCCCTATAATTAACAGAAAAGCTTAATAGAAATAATCTTGCTTGGACTAGAATAAGCTATAGAGAAAGAAATGAATACATGTTAGCAGAGGGGATGGTATCCAGATAGGCCTGCTCAAACTGGAGGGGGCGTTTGGGTCGCGAGCGAGTGGCCGGACCGGGGCCGATTGGCACCTCTTCCATGGTCTCTGCTATTGCTGAAGCCGAGTCGACATTTCCGTGGCCATTGCCATTGAAGGGCTCTTCCATTTCTTCTCCTTCTAGGGTTTCTTTCAGAATTCTGAGGTTGCTGAGAGATGAGAGCTTTTTTGAAGCTATTTGAAGTACAGTCTACAGGCCACCGCGAGGCTTAGACGGGGTTGTTTCTTTTTTCCCAATTTCCCCCGACGCGTTGGAAAATAATTCTTTTTTTATTTAAAAAAATTTATAAATTAATAGAATCTTAAAAATAATTATAAATATAATTACTTATAATATTATTTTTTTTATTTAATTAAATTTATAAAATTAGTTAAATCTATCAAATAATTATAAATATACTTACTTTTAAATAAATTAACAAATATAATCATCAAAAGTATTATCACTAAATTTTAATTATTTGTAATTTTTTTTGTAAGGACTCACTACAATTTTTCAATTTATTTATTGTTTTGTTATTTATGAAGTCAAACATGATGGTGTATTTATATTATTTTTTTCACTTCTTTGTCTTTTTATTTGTATTTTATATTTGTGGTTAAATCAAATGTTTATTAAAATAAATTTTGAAATTTAAAATAATTGTGTATGTATTCTCTTTACCACTAGTTAAAAGGGAGGTCCTGATGTCGTGACTTGATATAATAAACTGAAAGTTTAATACTTTTCTTTTTTTTTTTTTTAATCTTTATTCAATAACAAAATTTTATGTGAAACTCAAATTGTTTAGATATGTATTATCGAGAATGTTTCTTTTTTATTTTTTGAAAAACAACAAAACCAACACTTTTCATTCAACTCTGTGGCAAGCTTCCAAATCCAGTACACACAAACCAACCCCATAAGCAACCAACAAACTAGTAATACAACTAAAATTAAACCCCAGAAAACCAGCATACAATGAACAACGACAAACTAAAGATAGAGTCCAAGATGATCAGAAAGGTCCACCCAATGAGGCCCGTAAGGACTTTAACGTTCGTGAACTTTAATAAGTCCAACCGATAAGAGCTGAGTGTCACGATTCAACTTCGTTAGCGTTGCAAAGCGATCGTGAGGCACCTGCTCTAACCCGGCGAGCAAGTCAGCCAAACGAAAATCGCAGAGCGGGTGGCACGACAGGGCCAACCTCCCCCACAAGCCTCGAGAAAGGTTTTCGAAAGAGAGAGAAAAAACGTTTTGAAATACGTGTTGTCTTTGAAAGGTATATGATAAGATGCAATAAGAGATGCAACAACTAGCTTGCATTAATCATATAATCACTTGGTAGGAAAAAAACTTCAAGAAGTCATACCCCCTATAGTACATTTTGGACCATAATTGATGTGACACTCTTGCATATGAAAATGACGAGGAGTCAACACCTAGATAAAATTAAAGGAAACTATCCTAACATGCAATATTAACAAAATAACATAAAAGCATGATGAAAAGGGGTGGAGAGGTTCATGCGGCCATGTGCAACACACAATGGACAAGCATGACCGTGACACTGAGCACCCTTGTCAATAATCCACTAGTTGACTTTTGAAAAGCTTTGGGAGATAAACCGAATACCATATCCATGACTAACGATCATGACAACATCCAATGTGCAATCTAACCGACTCTTCTTCATCCACTATCTCAAAACCAAAGCGGACATGAACAACCTTAAAACTAAATTGAGAATCTAACCAGAGAAGCAACAAAAGATTAGACTCACCTAATCCATCAACCAACATACAGAAGATAATAAAGCAAAAGAGGCCAGTCGTGAACATGTTGATGAAGATAAAAAACATATGAATTTTCTTATGAATGTGTAAAAGAGTCCTACCTTTTAATTATGTGCCACATTAGATGCCACACAAATACTTTTATGTTTAATATATTTATTTATAAATTAAATTTATGTGTCACCTAATGTGCCACATAAGTAACAAATAGGCTCTCCTACACATTCCTTGTAAGAAAGTTTTACTCTTCTATCAATTTAACTAAACTTGATTGATAAGGTTTTTTTTTTTTGTTAATTCATTTTGTTCTATAATTAAGATATATTTAGCACTATAATTTCTACCATTTATTTTTATTAGATTGAACGTTGTTTCACCTCAAAACAAATTTTGACAATAAAGAAAAGTAGTCTACCTCACCTTTACCTCACCTTATAATATTGATGGAAAAAAAAAACTAAATAAACCAAATAAATTCTCTATCTCAGTTTTTTATTTTCTTCTCCTTCTCCAAACACCCATGCAGCAGGTGAGAGGAGATGAGGAGAGAAGCTGTGAGGTTAGGAACCCAAGACAATTTTTTTACTAATATTTATTTATTTTTTATATTAATAATCAAATTATCTTCAAATCTTTAGTCATTAACATATAAGTGTGAAAGTTTAACTATTACATAAAGAAATCGTAAGCATATCATTTTGATAATATTAATGTGCATATTAAAAGAAAAAAAAAGTTTCCGCAACATCATATACCACCTAATAATCATGTGGTTAAACAAATTATTATTAGAGTAAAACTACCCTATACATTAATGTGTAGGGGAGCAATTTAATTTATAAACAAATATATTAAACATAAAAGAATTTGTGTGGCAGCTGATGTACACCGTAAGGTAAAAGGTAAGAACGTAAGGTAGAAGGTAAGACTCTCCTACACATTCAAGTATACGGAAGTTTAAATTAGTCACCGAAAGACATGAACCCAAACTATCAACCAACTCGTCATTCCTTGGGACTACCAGAGTTTAAATCTTTATAGAATAGTTTAACAATATTTCACACGGAGAATAATGAATTACAAGGCAAGTTAAAGAATATCGACATAATTTGAAGGAAAACAAAATCAAAGGGACAAAATTGGAATTAAAGCTCGGAATTTAGGAACAAAATCTGCAATAAACATCTTCATAGGGGTTTGTTTCACATCACTTCTTTGAAGCTGGTCTTCAATTAATTATATGATTGAAGATTCATATTAAAGATTGGACAGCAATGAGTTAGAAGACATGCTACATTTCGCCCCTAATGATTAATGCTAGAAAGCTAACATACACCACAATAAAATGTGAAAGAGATATGCATAATGTGAAAGAGATATGCATAAGTATCATAAAATGCGTATACAAAATATTTGAATCAAGCCCGAGTCCTCACCACCCACAAGCTAGGGGGTCGTCAATCAAAGTGTTCATAAGATCTAGCTAAAAACACGAGAGTTCAACTTTTAAAATTGTCGTCCTCTTTTCGAAAAATATAAGGAATGATTTTCTCTCTCTCAAATGTCTTTCCAAAACCCAAGAAAATAAGATCGTATCATATAAACAAAACTCAACAGTGTCACAGTGCTAGGTCTTTAATCTGAACGTTTAATAGCATAGGCCAAATGCTGCAATGTTCATGTGTTGGGCGGCATAACACTTGTCGTTAGTATTGCAAGATTCTTTTAGCAAGTTTGCGACGGTAGCGAAAAACAGCATTATGCCTTAAGCGTTGTGCCTAATGCTCTAGGGCACCACAATGCTAGATTGAGAGTTCACTTTTTAACCATTTATCTCTATGTAATCTTGCAGATGAAAAGGATCTCAAGAAAAATCTCGCTTCTATTTGCTAGGTTTTTTTTTTATCAATCACTACTTACGTCGTTATGCTCCCTACTTTTTTTTTTAATGCGTTTAGCTTTGAATTACAAAGTATATGATTATTTTACTTAAAAGAATACGAGAAACTTTTTGGTTTATAAGAATGTGAATAATTTGTGTGTAAGAATTAAACTTAATTAAAATAAGAGAACTATACAAAGACTAAGAATGAGGACAAACCCCCAATAAACTGAACCCACTCCATAGCTTGGAGGGTGACCACCATAATAAGAGTTTAACACATAGTATGAACTAAGCAAGCTCGAACCATAACCTTAAATGATCTGAACAACTTTGCCCAATCCTAAAAGGCCAGAACAACAACTTCAACCTTACCATGGTTGGAAAGAGAAGAATTTGAGGATAACCGAGGAAACATATAACAAATTAGGTACAAGACCTCGTCAAAGTTAAAAAGGAAATAATCAAAGCTAACACAAGCTTAATCCCTCCCAAGCTTGACCAAACAAATCTCAAAACAACGATATCCTTTATCAACCTACTCCACTATGGAGCGAACCAACAACAGACACAACTCCCTAGTACTAAAATAGAACAATAATGTGAACTTAAAGCTAAAACCCAAAATAAGAAAGCGATATAAACACAAACCATTATTGCAACAGTCACAAATGAAGTATCCACCAAAAAGGAGACCGAAACAAATGAAGAAGCAAAATCCTACGTTTCAAACCCATCTTTGACCAAGTCAACGAACGGGTTGGGTCACTATATGAACCATACCCAAATTGTAGAGCGAGTCTGGTCATCCACACTAATTTATGTCGACTTGAAAATCGGATCAACAGATCCAATCTAAACCCAAATGGATTAGGCTGAGTTGGGTCCTAGAAACAACAACTTTCATGTGCCGACCCCTAATAGCTGGCTTTTCGAGCTTGCAAGTTGTCGATACCTCGAGCCCAACGAGCTCTTACTATCTTGTTGACCTTGCTAACACTTGACACCCAATTTCACCTGACTTTTGTCAAACCTTTCTTCTCTAGCGAGCTTCTCGTAAGACATTGGCTTCGACGAGACTTTCCTTTATGAACTTTCCAACAGTATACCTTCAAGGGATCCACTGACTACCTAAACCCCCAAACCAACAAAACCAATTTTCTTCCTCTTGCTTCAAAAAAAACTTTTCTAAACTTACCCATGTTGAATGGAGTACATTCGAAACCTAAACTCTTCCCCTTCTTTCACCTTAACCCACCTCTCACTATGCCACTCTATCCCAAATCATAACAAACACATCTATCCCAAATCTTCTGATTCTTCATATCTTACATCAACGTCTCTATCACCTTCATTCTCGAGAGATCTTCACCAAACAGCTCCCAAAGCTTTGCTCGACAAAGTGCCCACGAACGTCTTCAGTCCATTCCCCGAAGAGAACACACCTCATGGTGCCCGTTATATGCTCTCAGACTATTCATTAAAAATGCCTTTGAGCTTAGAGAGAAATCTCTCTCAAATCGAAGCAGAGTGACTCTCAAGCTTTTTTCCTTGTGAACATTTTGAATTTGTAATATACGGTTGATATGTTCAAATTGTCTTTAGAAGAAATTTGAAATGTAGTAATGAATGATTTTAGGTAAAAATCAATATTTTTTTAGAAACATGATATATAATAGTTTCAATGACTATGACATAAGTCACAGCTAATTTGTCATTGGCGATCATAGCCAACACACTAACCACTAATCATATGTTGATGATTATGGCATAGGCTAACGTCAAACTTATTGTTGTCGTATGTCTTATTCACCAAGGAAAAGTTATTGCCATCGATGAATCCGATGCAGGCTAAGATTGATTAACGTTCATGGCAACATAAGAAACAAGTTGGGAAATTATTCCCCGAAAGTAAATCGACTTTTAACGACGATTTTAGCCATCGACAATTTACACATTTTGTTGTAGGTAGACATTGTGGTTTCAAGAGAAGTGCATGTGGGGATTGATTTTTCTATTGATATCAGATACTTTCCAACACTAACTCTCTTGTCCATTTGGTATACCAGGCTCGTTAAGACTATGGATCATGCTGACATTGGTTTGACTACTATTGATTACATCGTTCGGTGATTTTTTTTTTAGGATTTTCTGCTTTATGCTTTTCTTTTATGTCTCATTTTTGTATCTCACCCAGAGGACAAGGTGCTTTAAAAGGGAGTGTAATTGGTAGATCGTCTTAGAGGCCATTGTTAGTTAATTACATTGTTAGTACTTAGTTGGGAAGTTGCAAGTGATAGTTAGTTTGTTAGCCCTTAATAGAATATATAATGTACTCTTTGGCCTAATGGAAGACAACAAGCATTTTGATATTGACTCATATAATTGAGTGAGGAACTCTTTGATAGAGGTTAGGCCTCATCAGGGTGCTTCCATTATGTGTGTGGGCGGAGGTCAATCGTGTTTGTGGGGGTGTATGTACCTGCTTGTTGATTTTATGGGTAGATTCAAAGGGAATGTTCGGATTGAGTATTTAGTGAGTATTTAAAAACATTATTTACTAAATGCTTCTAAAAAAACATTACATCTAAAGGAGTTTTTGAATACAATTATTACTTATAAATATTCAAAATAAATCATCATTCTAAATACACTTAAAACTACATTCAAACAAATTTTTTACTGTAATCATTACTTTTAAATACTCAAAATAAATCTTCATTCATACTCTTAAAAACTATATTCAAACGCCAAAGGGAGCATAAGTCAGCTGACACTAGTAATATATTAGGATTCACTTGATTCGAGCCATGTAGTAGCCTCTAAGTAGGGATTGTTGTCCCGCCCCTCGAACAGTATTTTTATTTTCTGATATAAAAAAAAAGAGTATTTTAGATTCATAAGAATACAAGTAATATGCAAAAGAGAGGTTATTTTTAGATTTCTAGAGTAAGTGGCTTAGTTTCTGATGGTGAAAAAAAGGAAACCAGAATGCCAATTCTGTACTAAATTCCATAACATTGAGAGGAAAAAGATAATTAAATATTGATCGGAAAAAAAAAAGTGTTATTAACATTTAGTGAGATGTTTGAACTGGTGGTTGATTTATTTTTAAAAAACAAGCAATTCTTGAAATGGAAACTCATATTGATATTACCAAATTATAAGACTTCAAGACATTAGCAAAATGATCATTTTCCAAACTCTTTTCTTTCTCAATTTCTTCCCTAATACCCCAAGTTTTGGATTTTTCTTCTAAAACTTCGTTAGGTTCCGAGCAAATCCATTTGGTAGTTAAACTTTACTTCTCCAATGGATTTCACCAATAAAGAGAAGCTTGATAAAGCCATTAAATTTGGAAATGACAGTTAAACAAAACAAAATTATAGCCTAGCTTTCTTCTACAATCATAATAATAATTCAGTCTTTCTAAATTGCCTTTGGTTAACAGCAATATGTACTTAAAAAAACAGCAATTATAAGGATTGAAATAAGACAATAATGCCCATGTCAAAAAAAAAACCCAAGTATTAATAATAAAACATACTAACAAAATAATTTCATGTGAAACCTAAGACTCAAATAATACTGCGATACCGATCATTGTTTCATTTTCCGATCATAATTCAATTCAACATCACAGTCACGAGTTCGATCCATTTTTTGAAAGCCGTACTGCCTTCAATATAGGATTTGTGGTCGTCTCCCCCAATTTATACTAAAAAAAAGAAAAAAAAAAAGACCGATAAAAAAGAGCACACCTCTCGTGACAGTCATGTAAGAATCCCCCTTTAAGTATAAATTTGTATCCCCTTTGCCAACTCTTATTAGATAAAAAATAAAATAAGACCATATATTAAAAAACATATTAATGGGATCGATTTTTAAAATTCAGAAACAAATAGGCATTCTAATTATATCAAAGAAAATTTTAAAACATAGCAAAAATACTAATAAAATAGCACTCATGTGAAGTACTTAATATCAATAATCTAAGCCTAAAAATTATTTTAGAAAAGATAAAAGTTCATTTGTAATTTAAATATTTTTGTATAAGTCGACTAGAAGATAGCTTGGTGGTAGTAGTGTGCTTAATTATCGTTAACAAAAAAAAAAACTTGAGAGTAATTTTTTTTAGAATAATAATCAACATCCACAATTTATGAATACTTCCTTCTACTCTACCCTAAAGCTGAGATAACATTTTTGTTATTTGAAATTTTGGTTACAAATTTGTTATCAAAAGCTTAGCTCATAAATAGAAGCTTCTGGTTTTGTTTGTTTGGTAATCTTATAAAGACTTTGAGGACTTCTCATCTTTCCAAAGAGGATGCTCAACATTTAAGAACCTGTTAAACAATCTAAGATTCAAAGACAAGATAAATTCAAAAATTGAAGGTTTAGACACTAACTTAGCATGAAATGCTTTAGAAAAAACAACTTTTCCCAAAACAGGAGCCAAGGCAAGAATGGTTTGGTGACAGTTTCCTTCCAAGATGCCAAAGAAAGCTGTGATTAAAAAAAAAAAAGGAATGAAATAGTGTGGAAAAAGGAAAAAGTGAGAGATCTATGTTGCAAGTAAGCAAAGGAATGATAAGAGGGGGACCAAAAAGAGAAGCAGCATTTTTGCAGTTCTGCTGTTACCCATCTCTCCAACTCATAGTCTTGCTTCTTAAGGTTATCCCCTCCCCCACATTCTATTATTTCCACGGGATAATTCTTTAGACCATTTGATTGTAAATGAAATTCGTAAGAAATTAATTGCTAAGAAGATGACTATAGTCACTATTCACTATAGATAACATCTTAATAAATTAGTAATTGCAGTTCTGCCGTTACCCATCTCTCCAACTCACAGTCTTGCTTCTTAAGGACTCCCACATTCTACTATCCTTTTTTATATACAAGTAAATCGGAGCTAGATTAGTACAAACACTTTTTTATTCTTAAAGACAATAACTTAAAGGATGTTTGGGTGAGTGGTTGCATGAGAAGTTATTTCGACTCTAAAACGAGAAGTTATTTTGAGTAATTAAAAATTGGGTGGTAACAATAGCCCGTTTGAATGTAGATTTTTGTAGATAAGTTGCAGGCAATAACTCGTTTAGATGTGGATTCTTGTAGAAAAATTGCAGTCAATAGTTTGTTTGGATGTGAACTTTGTAAGATAGCTACCAAAATGGATAAAAATGAGTGATTTTGAAATGAGAACTTATTTTAAATGACTATAATGAGTATTTATTTTGAACCGTTGCAAATTGCATTAGCTTGTTTGGATGTAGTTTCTAGAAGAGTTGTAAATGCTCATTCCTAACTCTCACAAAACAAAAATCAAACATCATTTGATTGTTAAATCCTAGTAAATTAGTCACTAGCCCTAAATTCAGTATAGGTAACATCATACAAAACTTGAACTTAAAGTACCTCCCACATTTCAATTCCTAGAAAACCTCCAAAAATCATTGCCACTTCTTTGACCCAAAGCAAAAGTAAACTCTCCATCACAATTTGGTAACACTTTAATTTGTGTGGGTGTTTTCAAATAGCAGGACAATAAAAACAATCTATAAATAATTTAATCTCTAATCAATTAGGCGTTTGAGTAAAGATAAGTGTATTTTTGGATCCAGAATTGGACAACAGAGAGACAGGAAGCAGAATACACAATTAGGTCAGTTTTCAAACAGATTGCGATGTCTGTTGAGAAGTAGTAGTAGTAGTAGTAATAAGGCAAAAACTCGAGAAGTTACACACCTTTTAAAGGCTAGCGGTTGTATTGCGTATGGCCAGACTGTCCTAACGGAGAGAAAGAGAATCATCATCATTTGGGAGGGGCATGGCGACGCAGCAACAATCGCAGGTGGTGCAGAGAGTGAAGAGCTCTGGTTTGATTGGGAGTCCGGCGAGGGAGGATCAAGAGGAAGAGCTTTCGAGATCGGCGTTCGCTGCGTTTCGCGCGAAGGAAGAGGAGATCGAGAGGAAGAAGATGGAGATGAGAGAAAAAGTGGAGGCTCGCCTTGGACGAGCTGAAGAAGCAACCAAGCGATTGGCGGAGATTCGAGAAGTAAGTTCGATCGCTGCGTTGTGAATTTTTCAAATTGAATAGGGTTTGTGGATTTTGAAATGGAATGGAATTGCAGGAGCTTGAAGGAATGGCGGATCCGATGAGGAAGGAAGTTTCCTTCATTCGGAAGAAGATCGATTTGATCAACAAAGAGTTGAAGCCTCTGGGAATCACCTGTCAAAAGAAGGTTTGCATTTCCAATTCCAAAAATCAACTTTTTTAATTATAATTAGAGTAAAACATTGAAAAATGAGTACATAAAAAATTGATTAAAAAAATATAATTAAAATTATAATATAACCAACTAAAAAAAAAAATCATACTGTATTTGTTTTCGATAAAAGATGAATGGTTAATCATCGTGTCTAAAAAATCACTCATTTATATTTTGAAATAAATTATTAATTTTAATCACTCATCAAACTCATTATCAAATCATTCTATTAAATTTCAGATCAAATATATCACTTTACTACTACTGACATCAATTCTCAAACAAGTAATTAATTACTCAATCACTACTAACATCAATCTCCAAACAAGTATCAAATTATCATAATCTTATCACTAGCTTTTATTCCATCTTCTCCACTCGACTCTTTTCTACAAAAAAAACCAAACGCATCTGATATGTCACAAATTATTGTGTACTTAAGTAGTTAAAACTATGTTTTAAATTCTTTCTTGAAAGTACTCGGGTGTTTGTTTCTAAAATTGTGGAATGTTTATTTTAAGTATTTAGAAATGAAGAGCTATTTTGAGTGATTATAAAGTAGAAATTATAATAGTAGTTCGTTTGTATAAAGTTTTTAAAGAGTGATTATAAAAGCTCATTTATAAAATCTTCAAAAACACTCAAAATCAACATCTCCTCGAGTATTACTCTTATAATTATAATTTTATTTTATTTTAACTAAATAAGAGAAAGACTTTGTCATTACATATATATTTTAACCATATGTCAAATATGATACGAAGTGTAACAAGTGTTGCTCATTTTATATACAAGTAAACTACGTTTTTGCCAACAAAAGCATAGTTCTAACAACATCTTATATCAATAAATAATCTCGAGGTTACATGTCTGAAACCTCTTGAACATTTAAAATGAAATTTTATAATATGTTTTATTCGAGTTTAAAGGTTCATACATTGTCATTTTATATACTCAAAATTGCAACTTTTTTTAAATGGTTTTTTTTATTAAAATTTCAATTATTTGTTGAGTATGAAATCGAAGACATTACATTTTGATTGCTAAGTTATTTATAATTTCACTAGAGATTTGATGATTCTGACACTCAATATTTGTTTATTTGGAGAAATGGTGGAGAACTAATGCATTGATTTATGGATTCACAGGAGAGAGAATACAAGGAAGTGTTAGAGTTATTTAATGAGAAGAACAACGAGAAGTCTCAATTGATAGCCAAGCTAATGGAGGTCCCATTCTTTTGCTTTAATTTTATTTATATATTTCACAATCAAATTCCTCATCGTCGTGATCTCGTGGTTGAATTAGATTTCCATCAAATCAATACATTACCAATATTTTCGATATTTTTAAAATTTAATTATATTTATAATCATCTACTTCAAAGACACGTCATCAATAATATACAAAAGACTGCCACATTCACACAAGTAAACACTATATGTATTGTTGAATAAAAAAAAAAAAAAGAGTAAAGCTAACTCTTTTATGGTTAAATTAATGGATAATATAATTGGAACATAGTCCCAAATAAGTTTGGTTTAAATTGAAATACAAATAATTAAATAAATAAAAGAATAAAATTAGCACATAATTAATTATGTTATAATTGATGGTATGTTTGAATAATTTGGTCACAGTTGGTGAAAGAAAGCGAAAAATTGAGGATGAAGAAGCTGGAAGAGCTGAGCAAGAACATTGAAATCCTTCATTAAGATCAACACAACTGTTCTTCTAACTCTAAAATAACCTACATTTTTTCCTCTGATTTATTTCTATAAAAAAATAGAGAGAGAGAGAGAGAGAAAAAAAAAATTAACTTCGTCGAGTGGATGACTTTTGCTTGTATTAATAAATTCTTAAACCATGAGTACTGATTCAATGTTTGGAGTATGGTTTTCTCGTTTCATAGTACACATGTGTTATTTTTACAAAATAATTATAAATATAGTCAAATTTTAATATATTTATCATATTATATTTATTAATATAGTAATTACTTTTACTTTGTTTTTTCTTCACTCTAGTAGTTTAAAATTATTTTGAATTTTTTATTTTCCAAAAGTTGAAAAAATTGGAATTTACGATTAAAATGTTAATTCAGTATATTCTCATTATGACGTGATTAATTAATTTGGTATGGTTGAAAATGTGATGACTATTGGTTCAACCAAAAAGACCTATTTTATTGAGGCCAATGACAATAAAATCTCAATTAAACTCTTTTATACGGTTATTTATAATTTCAATTAAAAAAGAAAAAAACAATACAATGGTAAATGATAAATTTATTCCTAGTTTTTAGTTTATATAATTTGAAAAATTAGAATTTTCTTTTTATTCTTTGACAAAGTCTAAAAGGTAGTCTATATATATTCTTAGTGATAGTTATTGAATAATATATTTTTCATGTATATAGTTCTTTGGATTGAGCTATCGAAAAAAAAGGTGCACCTTGATAGTATAGATAGTACAAATAAATTCTCTTAAGCATTAACCATAGGACTATATCCCCAAGATACCTCTCATTCAGATGTGGACTCGATTCATTCATATACTACTCTTAATCCCGAGCATTACAATATTATTTTTGAAGTGAAACATGTGTATATTATGTATTAAAAAGATGGATGTGACACGCTCAGTATATAATGTATTAATTTTGTTGCATTTTGTGCATGAATTAAAATTAAGTTAACTATTTGTTAGTGAACATGTTAAATTAAGTTGAATTTAATTAAGTTAAAGTTGTTTGGTATATGGCTTAATTAAGCTTTTAAGTTGTGTTTAATGTACAAGATCAGTTTTTTATTTTATTTTATTTATTATTATTTTTTTAAATGTACAATTTCATACATTTTTTAAATGAATCACCCTATTATATATATAGTTTCACTCTTCAATTTTTTCCTTTTCAATATATAAATGAAAAATAGATTTTATTTGAAACAGAAATATCATAATATTCATTTTGCAGTTTAATTATATTGTTGAGTTATTTTTTTTAAATCTATTATTTTAAGTTGTCTATTAATAAAATAAAAACTCCTAACTTTAACAAAATTAGTTTTAATTTCTTAAATCTCTCACGTAAGTTTTGTAGTTAAATTTTTAAAATAATCGAAAAACATGTGATATTTTATGATATTTTCTATAATAAAATTTATGATAGTGGTTGAAATTGTGATAGTTTAATTATTGCATTTTCTTAGAGTAGAGAAAAGAAGTTCGAATTCTTGTAATAAACAATTTATGTTTATTAAAATATATGTAGTGAAATACCAAATTATTATAATTGAGAAAAAAATATATTTCTTATAAAAAAATTTAATTGAAAAAAAGAAAAGAAAAGGGAAAGTTAATGAAAACATTATTATATATATATATATATAAATAAATAATTAGAAAGAAAAAAGAAAACTGAAAAAAATGCGACGGAGGGAAATGGGCCAGGATAACCGCTCTAAAACGGCGGCCCAAACTACCCTTAACATCTATCTAATCAATATTTCAAATCTATATAATTTACTTTTATTTTAAACAAAGTTGAATTTATAAAACTAGTCACATGAGAAAATAATTAGAAATTTAGTTACTTAAATTTTTTTTTTAGTAAACTTGGTGATTGTATTAATAAGTTTGTTCCGTATTTTTTTTTTATAATACAATATTAATAATTATTCATGCAAATATTTTAAAATTTATTTGTAATTATTTTGTAAAAAGAACACATTTTTTACAAATTATTTTAAATAAATTAATATGTGAAGTAGGAAATTACATGTAAAAAAAAAAAATCAATGTAAGCCTAAAGTACAACAACAATTGTTCTTGTAATTGATGAAAGAATATGTTTGGTATCTGATTACTAATTGTTCAAATTTTTTTTTTAAGTACAAAAAGATATTTTTTGTGTGGTTAAATTCTACAATTCTAATCAAAGAGTCAAAACTAATCTAGGAAAAAAAAAACTCTATTTTAGTTATAATGTATATCTCTAATTTGCTTTGCTTATATTACTTCATTTTTTTATTTTTTTTATTTTTATTTTTCGTTATAATATATTTTTATGATATAAATTTTATTTTATAGTTTAGAGAATCCGATGAAAATTTTGCAAATTAACTAATTTGAGGATAAATAGTCAAATTTTGACGAATTAATAATAGATGAATACAAATAAATAAAAATTTAGAAACAAAATTTAAATTACCTAAATATATATTGAGAATATGATAACTTATGAATGAAAATGAATTACAATTAATTAGTTCAAACTTAATGATATAAGTAGATGAAAAAGTATTCATAAAAAAAATTTAAACAAAAATATAAAATTAATTATGAAAAAATTACCGCTAATTTTAATATGAAATATTTTTTACAAATACGAAATTGATCATAAATTATAGTTAATTTTAAAATTCAAGAAAAGAACAAACAATTTTCAATTAATTGGTTGAAAAAAAAGTATAAATACATAAAAGAAGTATAATAAAATGATAAACAAAAATAAAATTAGTTATGAAAACCTATTAATTTAAAATTACAAAACATTATTAACAATAAAAATGTTAAAAAAAAAAATTAAAACAAGTTTGTCACACAAAAGTCATGCGTAATCTTATTGAAATTCTGTTTGTTTTTTTTTTTTTTTTTTTTTGCTAAAAAACATAAATTAAAATAAAAAAAATTCAGTTGGTATGATGTAATTAATAAATACTTTGTATCTGGACATTGTTTAGAAGTTGAAAAAGTAAGATAAAGAAATATTTGAAATTGTTTAGGTTAACAAACAATCTATATATATATATATAGACTTTTTGGCAATTTGTGAAGTGTCATACTCAAAGGACCTCTTTTTAATTAATTGAAATCAACCTTCTTCTCTTTGTCATTCTACCAAACCCATAAACTAATTTGGTTCACTTTCCATTAATCTCTTCAAATTCAACCCTAAATCTTAGCCTATATACACATTTATTTATTTATATGTTTGTTAGGTTTCTATTTGACGTTCCAAAAAAAGCTTAAAACCTCGAAGGTATGCTCTCTTCAAGTCTCACGTTCGAAATTTATTAGGTGTGTCTGTTCTTTCAATATTTTTGGTGAAATGAAGGTTCGGTTTTCTAATTCATAAAAAAAAAAATTATATTAAAATTCAAAAAGTTGAATCATTTATCTATCCGTTTTAATGGACTATTTACACTATTTCATTGATTTGACCTATACCAAAACTTTATTCAATAAAGCCAATAAGCTTTAGATGAATTGAAATACAAACCTTGAGAGTCAAAAAGAGCTTTAATAAACCTCAAACATAATTTGAAAAAAAAAAAAAAAAAACATTGTTACCAATTTATTCAACAAGCAATTTGTTATATTTCCACTATTTATTTCTTCTTTTCAGTGGTATAAAACTTATTGTGATATCTCTCGTATGTTTTGTGAATTCATTTTGAGACCATAATTTTATATATTGATGTTTTAATATGATAAGAGCGGTTGGAATTACTGATTTGGATTCTCAAAATGCTCCCATCTTTGAGTTTTTAGTTTAGTCAGTTTCGTTAGTTAGTCTCAACCTAGGTGTGTACAAAAAATCGGTAACTCGAGTTATCCAGATTGAAAAATAATCGAGAAATTAAAAGGAAAAGCAACAAAATAGAACACAAGAATTTACGTGGCGGACAGAAAGAACTAACTATGCGAAGAATTGTTACAACCACACAAAATTCTCTTCCCGACCTCAATTACGTAAACACTCTCTTGATCAAAGCTTATACTACTCGCACCCTTACACAAAACTTAAACTTAAAGTGCTTCTGACTTATGATGTTTTAAAACCAAAGTCACATGCTCCTTTTATAGTGCTTGGAGCACACTATTTCATTGCTTCTTTCTGATATGAGATAATTCTCTTCTAATATTTTGCCAAAAACGTTCAGCTCGAACCTAACCCGAATTTCATTTAAAAAAATTAATATATATATATATATATATATATATATATATATATATATATGATATTTATAAATGAAATATTATGTTAATTTATAACTTGTTCATTAGCAATAGGATATATTAATATAACTTGTTCTATTATGTTTGATTTTGTTTTTGACAAACCTATTATATTGATTTAAACTTTACCGTCTCAATGAAATATTCTTTGAAACAACAAATATTTATTATATATTTTAAAAGCATAATAACCCGATGGTCCAAACCAACTCAGCCCGAAAATATAAAGGTTGAGTTGCTTTAAAAAATAGGATTGGATGAGTTGGTAAATTAACCAACCCGAAAAATTGGGTTGATCCTATAATTCTTCTCAACACTATCCAACCCGACCTATGTACGCCCATAACCTCAACCATTACACACCTTTGTCAAGGCAAGAATCAAAATATTACACGGTTATATTAATCTTTTTTTTAAAGATTCGTGGAAAGTGAAAAAAAAAACTGAAAAAATAAGGGGAAAAAGGCTTAAAAATAGTTGTTGAAGAAAAATAATACATATTTTGGAGAAAAAATTTCCATCAGAAATTCAGAATATATTATAGTTTTTGAAAGGTTGTTGGTGCAAGAAGGAAATGTTGGATAACTTTGGTCTTGAGTAGTGTGTTATGTGTTTGTTATATTTGACATTGATATCATGTCAACATTTACTCTTAGTCTTTATCATAAAACACCATAAATTTTCTTCAATCCTACCTTTAGCTAAGCTCATCACAATCCATTTTCAAGTCTCTTTAATTTTAGCATTCAATTCATCTGCAATGGTAGAAATTTGATTAATTTACTTATTAGCCTATGGTAATTAACATGCAATGTTTTGATTTTGAGAGTAAAGACCATATACACTTTGAAAGTATGAGTAAAACCACGTAAGTATGTTAACTCTCGTTGCATTTAATTTTGATGAATAGATGAGATGTTTGGAGTTTTTATACAAAATGTATTTTATAAATGTTCGTTATTTTTATTGTAAAAAGAAAAAATCAACTTAATTGACTATTCACTTTATTGACATACTTTGATATTATGAGAAATAAAAATAATTAAGAATAAGAATTTGTGCGTTGGAGTTAATACTTGCTTGAGTACTTGCAACATTTATCTAATGAGGTGATTGAAATGTTGAAGTTCATAAGAGAAGAGGAGAGGAAATGGAGAAAGAAAGTGATAGTATTTGTTTGAGAATTTGTGTTTTAGTGAAGAGAGGTTGTAAACCTTTATTGAGATTTGTGTTTCAGGAGAAAAAATGTTTATTTTAAATTAAATTTAATATAAAGTTTGATTGAAATTTGTGTCTTAGGAGAGAATATGTTTATTTTAGATTAAATTTAGTATAAAGTTTGATTCGAAGTTTTATGAGATGTTGGAGATAAGTTTAAGAGATGTTGAAAAGAGTTAGGGAGAGCTTGTGATGTATTAAAAACAAATATATTATCTTCCATTTCCCTTCTCTTCTTCTGTTCTAAATCCAATCACCCATTAAAACAAATGTATAATATTATACTAATAAACGAATTATAGTTTTAGACTCTACAAATTAGTGACTTTACAATTAATCTTTAAAATACTCAGAAAAATATATTTTAGAGATGTCTTGGCCCTACTTATACTTGCCCCGCCCGAACGAGCATTGTAGATATCTCTTTAGGTGGGAAGTGAGCGTTTAAGAAAAATTCACCACAAGCTAAATGGGGACAGACGAACAGAGAATGTGCCGTTCATATTTGTTTTCTTAATCTACCATTCGTTTGTATTTATTTATTAAAATTTTTTTTTCACCCTTTATACAAATTTGATATTTATATATAAATTTTTGTCATTCAAATGCTTTTTTTTTATCTATAATTAACCATCTAATTGATAACTATGTATTTTTTTCATGAAAAATCAAAAGAAAATATTAAAAAAATTTATATATAAATATCAAATTGTAGGAAATGAAAATTGGCTCCTTTTTAAAAAAATCAAGTCAATCCTATTGGACACGTGGATGACACCATTGTTGTTTATTAATACTTTCAAATCCAAACTTGACGATAATGTCACGAATGCCTTTTTCCAATCTATACAATATGTGTAAATTTTAATCTTCCCCAAGTAAAATATTATTAATTTTATTACCATTAAAAGAAAATGAAAATAATTTACAATTCTTATTTAAGAAAGTGATTTATTTTATTATTATTATTATTTTGAAATCAAGAAAGGGATAATTAATAAGCGCCATTATTATTTTTTTTCCCGTATGATTATATTGGATAAAATTTTATTAAATTTGAACATTGGATCATCCACTTGTAAGGGTCGAGCAGGCCGATAAATTTGAATATATTTTCAGTTTTTTAGTACGTTAAGGTGTTTATTATTATTATTATTATTTCGTTAAATTGAAATTTTGTTTTTTTTTTTTTTTTGACCGAACTTGGTGGTCAATTTTGTTGATTGGAGTTGGGTGGTCAATTAGGTTTTTAATGAATAGACGTTACTCGTTATTACTATAAAACACTCATACATTGGTTTGAAGCCAATTTTGACTAAAATCAACTTTGAAATTCAAGTAAAGAATAAGTCTCCAGCCACAGCCAAAACCAGCATAGATAAAATGTGTATAATACGTTATTATATGTATTAAAATAATATAAATAGTGAACTATTATAAATTGAATATGAAATACATGTTATCACCGTGTATGATCAAATGTGTTTGAGATGCAAATAATCATAATTAAAATTATGGCCAATATTATTTAAGATTAATGATATTTAGACTAGTGCAATAATTTATTATAATTGAGATTAGAAAATCGCTTTCTTATTTATACTTTTCCACACAACCCAATAATGAAAAATAAACTTAGGTACTTGAAAAAATAATGAAAAATGCTTTTACATTTTTTGTAAGATAAAATCATGTCTTTGGATATATATAAATATATTTATTTTAAATTCATAAAAGATTTTTGTTATCTTAAAACTAATATTGACATTAGACCTCAAAACCTCATCCAAACGAGGTTTTGACTGTAATCATTACTTCTAAATACTTAAAATAAATTTTTATTTTAAATACTAATTTTAAATACTCTTAAAACTACATTCAAACAAGGTTTTTGATTGCAATCATTAATTCTAAATACTCAAAAAAAAATATTAAATACTAATTTTAAATATTCTTACAAACTACATTTAAACAAGTTTTGAATGCAATTATTAGTTCTAAATACCCAAAATAAATCATCATTCTAAATATTAATTCTAAATACTCTTAAAATATTAATCCAAACATCTATAACGCACTAACATTATATTTAGATAGTCTGAATATTTATCTTAAAATCAATTAGTACAAAAAATAGTTGTGAAAAGATCACATCAAGATGTTGAAAACTACTTATCTTATTAGGGTGAGACAAATTGAGTATCTTCAACATAATTAGACCGACTTTTTGGAGATGTTTGGATTGACATTTTAAGAGTATTTAGAATTGAGATTTATTTTGAGTATTTAGAAGTAATAATTGCAGTCAAAACTTGTTTTGATATAGTTCTTAAAAATATTTAAAATGAAGATTTACTTTGAATACTTATAAATAATGATTAATAATAATTGCAAACAATAAAACCACTGCGCCACTGATCCATTCGGTGGAAACAAAGAGGAATTCTTCAATGTTATGATTCCGATACAAGCATTTAAAACAACTGTTCTAATGTTGCAATCTCTTCAAGAGTTTGGGAGTTAACAATGGCTGCATGTAACATAAACACTTAATTTCTCACACAATGTAATAGAAAACATACACGCTCTCTTCAACAGCCAAAGTACACTAGAGTTGATTTTTCTCATTGAAAAAAAAAATAAAGTAAAAAGAGATTATTGTCTTACAAATTTAAGAAGAGATTATTGAAGAATGAACTCAATTCTTAATGTATTAATTGAACAAAAACCAAACCGAACCAATGATTTTATCTTTTGTTGTCTATCGGATCGGATCCATTTTTTTAAAAATCGAGGATATCGGTTTGGTACAAAACCGACAAGAATTGAATTGGAATCACCCCTAATTACAGTAAAAAACTTGTTTGGATGTAATTTTTAAGAGTATTTAGAGTTAGTATTTAGTATGAGAATTTATTTTGAATATATAAAAGTAATGACTATAGTAAAAAACTAGTTTGGATGTAATTGTTTTTAGAATATTTAGTAAATATTCCTAAATACTCACTAAAACCCCCTTCCAAACCTCCCTTTATCTTATTCATTTTAAAACGAGTCATGAAATTATATAAAACAACTCCTTGGACCAAACATGAGTTAGGTTTTACAAACTTTTTTTGTTTTTTTTTTTAGTTTATTAAAAAATTTGAACTCGAGACCTCGTGATCGTTAAAAGTACATTAAACTAGTATTTTTTAGAACATTTATACCTACAAACTTAAAAATAAGATTGTTACTCAAACTTTGTAAATTCTCCCAAACAGAACAGAATGTTTAATGAAAACAACACTAATTTTTTTTAAGGAAAACAAACGTAGTTCACAATTTCTTTTGTCAAAACATTTATTTGCCAAATCTTTTGCTGACCCATTTTCACCATATTCTCCACTTCAGTTTAGTATTTCAATGCCAAAAAGCAACCATAACATCCATTTCCCTTTTCTACAAATAAATCCCTTTTTAATTTTTTACTTTTAAAGAAAAAGCTTAACACTTTTATTATTCTCTTTCTTAATTTTGTTTTTTTAATGATAAATTCAAGGTAGATAGGCTATTTTCAACCAATTATCTACTTAATCAAATTTTAAAATATTTGTATATATAACTATTAATACAATATTATAAATTTATTTATAATTACTTTTAGATTTAAACAGTTGTGTAAATAATTTTTTTTGAATGATTGTTGAGCCTTGTAACCATAATCCAAAGGGCAGAAGGACAAGGCACCATGTCCCCTTTCTTTCCTTCTTTCTTCTTCTTCATTTTTTTTAAATAGACGTGTTATTCTCACAAAATAATTTATAATAGTCAGATTTTAAAATATTTACAAATGGAGTGATTAATAGTGTATTATAAAAAATACGTGATAATACTCGCCTAAATACATTTATTAATTTTTTAAAAAATAATTATATTTATAATTATTTTTTAGATTCGACTAAATTTAGTAAATTTTATTTTTTACTTTCTATGGTTTTGATAGACCAAAAAAAAAAAGAAAAAAAAAAAAGCTAAGAGTTCAAAACTACAAAGAGAATAAAAGAATAAAGACTTTCTTAAAAAAAAAGAAATAGTAGAAAATACATATAGTCCAATGAATAGAGAAGTATTGTTTCCTTGAGATTCACAAAGACCATAATTCAAGGATAAGAACATTGTAAGTGATAATTAAAATGTATTATTCTCAACTAATTTTCAAAAAATAAAAAAGTCATACGTTAAAATTTTAAACTCCATATTAGAAAAAAAAAAAAAAAAATCATCATCAAACATCAAGAACAATAATTTAAATCGAAATACGAAATTATAAATTTAAATCTAACTATAGAGAAGTTTGAAGGAAGAATTGATATGAATTAATTTGTTTGTTGTATTTGATCAAAGCATTTCTACACTAGTAATCATCTTAATTTAGAATTGTTGAAGCTAGAAAAAAGGAAAAAAAAAAAAAAAAAAAAAAAGCAGCTCTCATCATTAAAATAATAAAAAAAAGAATTATAAATTATATATATATAAAAAAAGAAATTCAATAGTGAGAAATCATGAAGTCTTACTGGCATAAATCAACAATGAAAAATCGAAATTATTTTGAATGAGAGTGTTTGGAGTGATACTGTTCTTGTTGTCGTCTTCCAACCACAGCCTAGATTCCAACCCACATCTCTTCCTAAACATGAAAACTGCAAATCCATTAACCGCAGATCCAAACAACCAGTCATGAACATCCCATAACAAATCCACCAACAACCCATCAACAAAAATGCTCTGATTTCCCCTGAAATTCCACCGTAATCTCTTCACTCTAATCACCGCTTTCTTGTCGATCCAAACCCACAGCCCAGAATGATTCTTCCTTTTTCCCTGTTCTTGTTCTTCGTGATCTTCTTCGCTGCATCTAATCAAAATCTCATGACAGACACCATTTTCGCTGAACTTTGCCTTCGTCGAAAACAGAGTGTTTCCATAGAAATGCTCCGTTCTCGACATTAACGACCATTTTCGAGCTTCTGAGTCGATACCCATGGCGGATTTCAAGTTCAACGGCTTTTCCCCCAAAACAATCCCGATCTCTGAATCCACCGTGATTAAGACGTAGAATCCAGAGATGGGTTCGGCTCCGGCGCCGTCGTACACGGCGGCGGAGAGATCCCAGTGGATTTCGATCTTGGAGGACTGAAAATCGTAGGATTTCGAGCCTTTGTTCTTCTTGAAGAATCGGGCGGTTGTGTCGAGTTTGAAGGCGGTGGTGGCTGCCGGAGATTTGGTGAAATTGATGGCTAGGCTTTGGGATGAGTGGGATTTCGTCCATGTGACGGAAATCATTAGTGGGTTTTGGGCGGCGGCGTAGAGGCTAGTGACGGCGGTTTGCACGGAGGGGGAAGGTGGAGAGACGACGACGGCGGCGGCGGCGGCGGCTGAGCAGGAGGGATGAGAGATGTTAACGGCGTTTTCGCTGAAACAAGAAACGAAGTCTCTCATTTTAGAGAGAGAAAGAGAAACGGAGATGCGAGGGGTTTTGAGAGGAGAGAAAACAAAAAGGGGTGTTTGTTTCTGGGGGATTTAAGGGAAGAAAAGTTGCAAAAAAAGGAATCTATTTTCAACTCTGAAGATTTGAGAGAGAGAGATTAATGAGATGATCATGGGGGCAATTAATTCAATTTCCTCAGGGTTGAATGATTATTATAACTACTATTATTATTATTATTATTATGGTTTTTTAAAATCAATAAATTAAAAAAAAAAAACAAATTAATTTAAAAGTTGAAAAGTTGTCATCTGTTTTTAATGGGCAATCATTGTTTACAAAGCTTGGATTATTAAGCAAAATTCATCTACTTAATATAATTTCCATTTAATTAGTGGTATCCAATAAAAATCCAAACCACAATCAAAGTATAAAGTTCTATTAAATCTTTGCCATGTGTTCTAAAAGATTGTAGAGCTTAGGGCCAACGGAATTTTATGAACAATCATAAAATTTCAATAGCTAAATTCATCCATCCGTTCGAGTACTCTATGCGTTCAATAATTGAATCTAATTCAACTTTTATATTTTTATGTTAAATTGGATTGAATCTATTAATAATTGTTTTCGTGTTTTAGTTGAAAAATACATTTTTATTATGTATTTTTTTTCAATTTTTACAAAAATTAACGTAATATCTTCGGTTATTAATTCAAGTTGATCATTTGTATACTACATAGATACATTCTAAACAGGTGTTTATTATGTGATTTTAAAAAAAGAATTGGTTTTATGATAAAAAGCTAGTTTTTGGGATTTTTTTCTTTTTTTTTTTTTAGAACTTGCCTGGGATTAAGGAGACAGTCTGCCAGGCGCCACGTGGTGTAATGGGCAATTTTTTAGACTTTTTTTCCTCTTATTTATTCAAATATATTTACAAAAAAAAAATTTATTTAAAAATATTCACAAATGTCACATCATACCAACAACAACAAACATTTTTCATAACTCCTCCCTAAACACTCTACTAAAACCTTCAAACAAACAAAAATTAATAACATCTCTTTCTAAACACTCTACTAAAATCTTCAAACAAACGAACTATTACTAAACACTCAAAATAACTCCTTACACCCGCTAAAGACTTAAACAATATGATATTAAGCGAAGAGAATACAAAGTTAATAATAAAAAACAAAACAAATATATACATCATAAGTAATAAAAAATATTTTTAATATTATAATAAATTTGGGTTAGTTTGACTTAACTCAACCTTAAAAAAAAAAAAACTTAAAACAATAATAAAAAATCTCAAAAACAAAATTTAGGTAGTGTTGTGAAGATTACCAACTCCCACTCTCCACAAATGAATGAATGATTAAAAAGCAAATTCCATATTTTCATTTTATATTTTCTCATTTAAACATTTTGGGAATTAATACTAAAAAAATGGGGAAAGAAGTGTGAGTATTTTAATGTCTATGGCTTTCCTTACACCCCTTCATTACAGTATGTCATGTGGTTGCAGTTGGGAACAAAGGCAGAACATTAAAACCAACAATTTTTTTTTTTTTAATTTTTAAATTAGGTCAACTAAAAACCCAACAAATCATTAATTTTAAATTGGTTTAAATAATATACTACAAATTTAATTTTACTCTAAGTCTATGTTCAATTCCAATTCAAAGTTTGAACTAAGAAAGAAAAAAAAAACCTAATTAAAAATTATTAATTTCCTTTTTTAAATCTATAAACTCTAATTTAACCTATCAGTTTCTTTTCGATATCATAGCATGGACAATTATTTTGGATTTTGAACCGATTAAATTCTAGATTATTCGCAAAATACATATATTTATTTTGTTTGAATGTTCTTGTTCACGTACCAATTAGAATTAAAATGTCAAATAAAAATTTAGGACTTATACATATTTAATGAGGGTTGGTTGTTCTAATTTAAAAATTAAGCAAATAAAAATAAAGTTTAACTGGTATAACATATGACGTAATAATGAAGACGTTATATATTCAAATCTCCTATTAATTAATTAAAAAAATTCTACTAATTAATATTTTATATTAGATGTTTAAATAAAAAAACAAAAAATTAGACTCATGCACTAAAAAAAATTGTGTGTGTGTGTGTTTTTTTTTTTTTTTTTTTACTTTTAATAATCATGTTAATTCAAAATGAATATTATATATAGAAATGCCATAATGTGAGGAAACCTTGATGATTTCCCGTAATGCTCTCTAACTTGTTTACAAAGTCAAATATAGCCCCCTTTTATTTTCCTATTTTTAATTCTTACTTTATATATTTGTTAATTAATATTAAATGGCCAATAAATAATTTTTGTTGTTTATCTAAAAAAAGAGATTTAGTTGTAATAGGAAACCTTATATACGAATTAAAATGGGATATTTACTTTCCAAATATGCAATTTAGCTCTTTTTGTTGGATATTATAATATCCATATTTAGTTCTTTAATATTTCAGTTTAATGTATTGTATTTAATTAAATGAGTTGTGTGGTAGTATCTCAGCATGCATACACGACAATAAATTTGATGCATTGATTCGGACGACTTTAATTTATATAATTGTTATAAATGTGATTTATTGAGGCTATTCGTGTAAATACACGAAATTATAAAATGCATAATATTTGATAATAATATTATATAAGTTATTGTGCATATATTTAAATAAATTAGCTTACTACAAGTTGCACATGCATTCAATTGGGTTATGTCGTAGTCTCAATTTTAATCCATCTAAATTGGTTACTAAATTCTTAGTAAAAAAAATAAATAAATAAAAGGAGTCGTGTCTTTTGATGATTTTAAAATATTTCAAGCTCACGTGCTTGTAAATATTTTTTTTAGTAAAAGATTAAACTTTAGAATATAAAATTCTCCCGTTAAAAAGAAAAAAATATATTTTAGAATTTTAGAATTTTAATATATTTAAATGATGATGGATGGTTGAACCTAACGTAACAAAAATTAAACATTATTAAAATATTAAACATAAATTTGTTTTATTTTGAAATATAAGAATTAATCTAAAAATTAAAACTACCCTTTTTCAAAGTAATTTGAGTGTATGCTAAATCATATATTAAATTGATTTCATCATAATTCAATGTATAAATATATTAGCAACTCTCTTTAGTGTGCATGTTCAAATTTAGATAGAGCCATATATATATATATATATGATGCAAGTTATTTTTCTTACATTTATGACAAAAACTAAAGTTAAAATTGATTTCACCATTTTTTTTATTATTTAAAAAAAAAAAAAGTTAATAAATTAGCAGAGAGAGTAGAACATAGCATGTTCCTTTGTTTAAAGGAAGCAAGTAGGGTTGGTACTTTAGGGCATGTTGTTCCATTATTATTACCAAACTTCAATTACTTCTACTTTGTAAAAGGGAAGACCTTACAACATCATGTCCCACACTCACTGCCCCCCACCCTTCAATATTTTTAGCTCCCAATTTTATTATTTACTTTTCAAATTTAACTTTCAATTCTGCCTTCCTAAAATAAATAACCATTCCCCTTTAAGTTTGTTCTCTATTAATTCCTTTTGTTTTTCAAGTAGAGTTTATTTACTTCCTTTTCTTCATTTATTAACCATTGATCTATTAATTAATTTAACAGTTTAGCTAACTTTTAGAGAGAATCAAAGCTATTTGGGGTGCTACGAGGAGGTGTGCTCGAAGTTGCTCTTCGGTTGGGCGACGATCAAAGACGGAGATAATGAAATTTTTTATTTAAGGAACTGACACTAAAGTTAAGATTCGAATGTCATGTTTAAGCTACAATTATAAAATAAACGGTTGGGTTATAATAATTATACTGCAACCCAACCTATATTTGTGGGGGTAAATTACTTTTACTGTCCGACTTATTAATCTAGATCTTTCGTTTATCTCAACGGTCACCTTTTTTTATAATATTTAATTCTAATAATTATTATTGTATTTATCAGTCAAATATGTGATAGATAAGTTGACTAATGAATGGTTGACATTTTGTAGTAATTGATAGATTGGACATCATGTTTGTGTTATTGTTCTTAAAAAGTGAGTACTTAGGGCCTTTGGAGTGAACCTACTTCAAGATTTGAGGTAAATTCTACAAGATATTATCTTATTCAAACTATGATAAATGGTTAGGGCGAAAGAGTGGAGGAATAAAATGGTTAATAATAATTAAAATAATTAGTACTCAAAATTATATTAACTAATTTCTTTCGGTATTAACATTAATAGTAGTTGAGTAATTTACTACACGTTTGATAAATGGTTGTGTCATTGACTTATATAGTTTGATAAATGGTTAAGTGTTGTTTACCGCTTTTTACTACAAACAAATATAGCCGTTAGTTATTTGTAAGTATTCTTTACTTGGTAAACTTCTACCCATGGCATTATTCCTTATACCATACACACAAACTAGCTATATTTGTAAATTGTAATTACCCATGGCATTATAATGCCTTCAAATTATGGGTTGTCTGAGTTAAAATAATGATAATAATAAAATAAACATAAATTATGGGACATAAAATCAAGTTTAATTTTAATAATTTTGTTCCGAATTCCTATAATATTTGAGAGAGTAGCTATCTATATAATGTTTTCCAAAACTAGCTACCTATATTTTAATTTAGTTGTTAGCTCCCCTGAAAGCAAACTCATTAATGCATTTATTAGTAATTTTATAATTTATGTGTCATATTTAATTGTCACACTACAAATGAATAAGCAATGTTTTTTTTTTTGGAAAACCTTATAACAACTAATAGCAATCACCTTCCTAAAAAGTATTGCAATTAACATCTTTAAGTTAATTTTAAAAGATTCTCACTTGTGAAGAGGGTAAAATTGTCTAAAAAAGTATTTAGTCTAGTGAAAAAACCACATTATTTTACAAAATTTTCGTTATAAATTTATAAGGAGTTATACATTTCTCTAATTATAGGCTCTTAGAGAGATAAAAGACAGACTAAATATTTTTTTGGAGAATTTTATCTTTTTCACACATATAAAAATCTCTAAAAATTGATATTAATTGCGACATTTTTCAAACTTTATGGGATGTGGTTGCTCAAATTGAAAGTTTAAAGACTGGATTGTTACAAATAGCAGAGTCTTTGACACCAGAGTGTTTGTGTACTTTTTTCCTTTTTTTTTTTTATAATAAATTTCTATTTAGGTAGATATGGAAATGAAAAAGAAGAAGAGAGTACTTTAATTAAGAAACTGAAATATTTTTAGCTCATATATCAATAAAATTCCTCATTGTAATATAAGTAGTGAAATTTTTGATAATTAAAAAAATAAATTTCTTTAATTAAGTTGGCATTTGTAAAATTTTCTAATTTAATGTTTGCTGTACATAAGTAAAAAGTTGGTTCAACCGTTGGAACAAGAGCCGTTGATTCTATTGTTTGGTGGTAATATATTAATTGTACACTCTAGAGTTCGTGATCCACTCTCTTAATTTGTACTAAAAAAAAACGAAGTGTAAATTAAATAAATATTATTTTTTGTTTTTTTTATCCTATTTAAAATGGGCTGAAATGATAAGTTTCCTTTAACCATCGAATTTTGCTCAAGCCGAATTGAATTACATAAAAAATTCTTAAAATATGAAATTATTTTTTCCTTATATAGCAAATGAGAATTACCATATTTCTTCAACCAGTGCAAACTAGCATCATGTGCTCATAATTAGAATGATTTTTCTTCAAACATAAGGAAAGTGATAAACAAAGGAGAGAATGGTGAAAGTAACCAGGAGTATCTTCAAATTATAAGAATTAAAATTTATATTCCTCAAAACTATAGAAACTACCTCTATATTTTAAAGCATAAGCATGAAACTCTAATTTTCTTCAAAAGACCAAATTTATAATTTATTATATATTTTATTTGATTAGTTCATATTTATTAGCAGTACTAACAAACACTACTAAAAAAATATCCCCTCAAACATGATACAATTGGTTATACGCTTGGGCTTTGAAGGTGTACTCCCTCAAAATTTCAAGTTCAAGAGCCATCTATAACATTAATTTGTAGTCTCTATTTGTTTGATGTATCCTTAATAATCAATAATAGCTCTTCTAAATATCCATAGAGTAGGCGCAATGGCTATATGAGTTTCAAATTTTGTATATACTTCTAAACACTCCTAATTAATAAGCCCTTTAAGAAAATTCAAAATGTATTTTTCAATTACTCTCATTAATTTTCCCAATTTTTAGAGGTGGAAGTTGTATCTATAATTGATTGAACCCAATCATGAGGACAAGGACTTAAGTGGAAATTAGAAACATACCTCAAAATTATAGGGAAGGCCTCTCATTTCCTAATAATTTCTACCATACCCAATAATAGAGTTAGGTGAGGTACTTTCCTAGTCATAAAATAGAGTATCATACAATTAATAAAAAAGAACAAAGAATAACAATCCTAGCTAACATGGCCAAGGATTCAAAAATAATTTTCAACTATATACATTAATTCCACAACTATATATATAGAAGTTACTTCATTAATGTATATGGACAAACAAACGATATCTTGTTTAATTAGTTTTATTTATTAGAAATTTTTTGAAATATTTGTATTTATAGTCATTAATACATTTTAATACTTGTGGAGTGAGTCATGAAGGTCTAATAATTTTTAATTAAATAACATTTTTTTAGTACAATAATTAAATAACATACTTAATATAATTTTCAATTATTAATTAATAAAGAGTTATTAATGATCACTTATTATACATTTAATTATAGACATCAATTAACCCTAACACATTAATTGATTAATGGCATTATGCCTCTGTTATTTATATGAATAGCTAGACAAATATATGAGACATACAAGTGAATTTAGTTCCAAGTGAATAACTTAAACCCTTCTATAATATATGGATTAAGGTTGGACATTAGTTCTCTAGTGACATTATTGAAACGACTCGCTTTGCAATGAATGCAGACAACAAGATTCTGGTTGTTCATGTGGAGACATGTTCGTGAGGAGTTTATGCAAAAAGATTTTTTGCATAAGGGCTGACTAGAAATATTGGTTCGTTAATTAGTAATTATGTTGTAAACGTGGATCAAATATTTCACTAGGATGATCGTATGCTCGTATGATTTTAATCTTGAGTGAGTTGTGAACTCAACTTTATGAAAACGTCATTCAATTATGCGCATGAGTACTGATCACAATGCTAGGTAAATATGTCTCCCACGTTGGAGATTGTCGTTGTGAACATCTAAAAATGTAATGTCATAAGATGAAATTCACGCATTCCTAGTTTTTGTTGAAGTAGAGGATTTGTTCATTTAATTAATAACTAATTTCGAGTCTTGAACAAAGGGTACGCACTCGCCTCTAACTAACACGAGAGAACAATGGTTTATGGTTGGACCATGAACAATTGTTCATTAGAGAAAACGATGACACTTAAGAAGAAAG
>JBBMEG010000005.1:3231773-3249721 GCA_037832605.1 Cyclanthera cordifolia | reverse complement strand
TATTAAATTCAAAAAAATGGAAATGGATATGGTTGCAATTAAATTGCTTTTTTGGTAGGAATGTAAATGAGTTTCTCAATTTGGCTATGGATATAAAGAACCATAATAAAAACAATCATATAGTACTTGAATGTGGGAATAAAAAAAAAATAAGAAAATTTTGTTATTATTATTACTTTTTAGTAATATGAGAATAGAATATTTTTAATACCATATAATATTCTTATATTTATTTGTTATTGCAAATTACAAATAATTATTAATATTGAAAAAATGGATCAATAAATATTTAAAACTTATTACATAATTAAATTTAAAATATATAATTTTAATTTAAAAAATGTTTCATTTCATCTATGCCTTTCTAATTAAGTAGTTATAAATTATTGAAATTAGTTATATAAAAAATAAATAAATTAAAACAATACTTATGAAACTACCATTCATTTAAAATTACAAAAAAAAAAAAAAAAAATTCAAAACATAGTATTAGATGAATAAGAACAATTCTTGTAAGTTTGTTCAAGATTAAAAATATTTTATGAAACAAAATATTGAATATATAAATAAATAAATAAACATTTATTTTAATTTAAAAAAGTATTACTTTTATCTCTTAATCATAAATTGAATAATTTAAACAAAATTGATTCGAAATTATTATTAAGTATGCGTTAGTGGACATATTTGAGAATATGAAATGATGATGAGAGTTACGATAATTTTAAAATAATAAAATATATTTTTAAAATACAAAATATATTATAAAATTACAGTTAATTTAAAATTTTGATCGCAAGATTTGAAATGAAACATAACTTTTTTTTTTTTTTAATATGATATTAGACGAATGCGAGTAAAAAGAAAAAGTAAATATATACTAATAATTGATAACAAAATTTACAAAACAGAAATTTTCAACAAAAATGAAAACAAGTTTTATAAAAAATGGAATAAAATAAAATGTATGTCGTATAGAAATGTCCGCCGGGCGGAGATGAGAATGAATTTACTGTTCCCATCTCCACTACCAATTTTAATCTCACAAAAATCACCATTAACTTTTTTTTTTTTGAGAATTGGAAGGAGATTACCTGCAGCAGATGCACGGGAATCGAGTTTCCCACGAGAATTATTTTCAATTTAATTCTTTTTCTTTTCTTTCTATTCAATGTTTTATAAATTATATCAATATTAAATCAATTCACTTTAATTTAGATAATTTTTTCAATAGTTAAGATAAATGTTTATTACTTTCAAGTAGATTGTTAATTATTTTAAGAAAAATATCCAAAAAAATAAAATTTTATAAATCTTTGTGTATATAAATGCATAAAATAAAATAAAAATAATATAATATAATATATAAAAGGACGGGAAATAGAGAATCGAGATGAAAAATACACTCCCGGCCCCGTCACAGTTTAGTTCAAATGGAACTTTTCGTTACCATGGAGCACGACCCCATGGAAAAATGGACATGTCTATTGTCACATGGTAATTTTATAAAGATCATTCAACTTCAATTTATATTATGATATATTTACGTTATAAATACTTTAAAATATTTTATAAAATTTCAAAGAATAAAAATATCAAAAATAATAATTAAATAAAATAAATATATTCATACATTACAAGTTTATATATATATATATATATATATATTACTTATAATAAAATTGAATTACCGTAAATCAAAATAAACTAATTTTAATCAATTAAATAAAAAAATATTTTTATTTATTTGAACTCTACTCGAACCAATCATTGATTGTACTCAATCTGTCTAAATAAATTGACAATCAAATTTAACCCGTTAAATTAGTTTGAGGGACTATTTAGATGCAGTTAGACTGCATCCTACCTCCTTGTGGTGCCCAAGGCACCACAAATTTTTTTTTTTTTTTAAATGTAGGGTGCCATCACCTAAGGAGACTCGTGCCTCCATCAAACAATTCTCTTTTTGTTTTAAGGAAAATATATTCATAAAACATCAACCAACTCCATAGCACACGCGCTCCCGAGCAATCATCTAATCGAAAAGAAGGGGGATCCCTTACACAAAATAATATTAGGGTCCAATCACCAACTAAGTTCAAAGAGATCATAGTAGAAGCAGCAGAGCTTAAGCCATGTTTGGCTAAACAATCAGTCACCTCATTACAATCAAGCCTACCATACATAAAAAGAGATTTCTCTAAAACTAGGAATCAAATCATGAATATCAGCAATCACAATGTTGATTTCAGAAGCGTCTTGGAAAACACATAAAATGAGATCAATAATATTTCTAGTATCAGATTCCACCAAGATACTTGGTAGATCACTAAAGCCTTCATCAAGCAAAAGCCTTAACCCATCCTGCACCGCAAAAGCTTCCATCAAGGCTACTGAGCCCACTTTCTTGCCGTCACTCCACCCAAACACTGCTGAATTGCCCATGCTATCCCAGATGATCCAACCACCACATCTTAAGCCTGTTTTAGACTTCCAAGTTCCATCTACATTCAACTTCCATTAGTTTGTACCAAGAGGATTCCATCTTGCCTCTTCTCTATTCCTTCACGAGACATTTCTATCACCATCATATGCAACATTCAAATTCACATATAAATTTAAGAGATTCCTGATTTGATTCAGAACTCTCCTTTACCCTAACATTTCCAATCAGAATAACATTTCCAAAGTTCCAAAATTTCCATATAACCACAGGGATTTTAGATAATTCATTTTTATCAATCTTAGTTACACATCCTTGCCATATGTCTTCCCTCGAAGATGCCTTCCTAAAAAATATAAACATCTGATTGATTAGGAAAAGCAAACGACCAAGCCAAAGAAGCAAATTTACAATCTCTAATTAAATGCACGTTAATTTCCAAGGCTTTGTCACACAACGGGCAAAGCACTCGAGTGCCAATTCTTTTCTCATTAATGTTTGCCTTGGTAGGGATATAATGTTTTAGTAAATTCCAAACACCAAGTTTAATTTTTGGGGAACCTCCACTTTCCAGAAAGTCTTCCACAACCTAGAGGTCACGAAAAAATCCGAAGACGAGGCCCCTTCCGCTTGCTTTACATTCATAGCAAGATGATACACACTTTTTACACTAAACAATCGGTTAGGATTTTGGTTCCTGATAAGCTCATCCTCTTGTAACGCCCTTCGCAAAGGAGTACCCAGGATGACGCTCGCTTCCGGCTCATCAAAGACATTTTTCACAAGATCCTCATTCCCATCTTCCTTCTCCATCAATTATATAGGTCGCTTTAATGTCTTTCCAAATGTCCTTTGTGCTTAAGGTCACAAGACTCTCTTTTCTGCTCAGCTACAGATTTCTCCCCATGACAATTCTTTTACCATTCCTCACCTTCCATCTGTAACCTGTCTTGAACAGATTCCTACCCCATAGAATACTACACCAAACCAACGAGGAATCCTTGCCCATTTCTACGCAAGAGAGTCTCTGTTTCTATAATATTTTCCTTTAAGCACTCTGCCCATGAGACTTTTCGGCCTTTTCAGAATTCTCCAACTTTGTTTGGCCAACATGACTTGGTTAAAGATACTTAAATTTCGAATCCTAAGGCCACCTCTTTCCTTACTAATTCCCATCTTTGCCTAGGTTGACTAATAAGTTTTCTTCCTATTAACAGTTTATTGGTGTAAGTTGAGATTGGCTGAGCTACCGCTTTGATGGTTGAGGTTACTCAATTTGTCAAATTCTATGGATGATCAATTTGAATTATCTAAAAGAATTCATACAGCCCAACCCAGTAATTGGGAATTTGGGAGGTGCTAAATGCAACACGTACAGAAAATGTTCCAACTTCTCTCTATTCTTCCCGCCACAAACAAACGTGGAAGACGAACACCACGGTTCCAATTGTAGCTCTGATTGAAGCTAAATTTTAGGGTTCTTCGATACAATTTCGTTCAATCAGGAAGCTTCAGAGCAATGAATTTGATTTCTGTTCATCCCTCTAGCCCCATTCGATTCGCTTCTCGTTCAATTATTTCCTCTTTCAATCTCCATTCCCAATTTCCCTCTCCTCCTCCGCTTCTCAAACACTATGCTCTCGATTTTACTCCCTGCACCTCAAAATTAGCTTTCACTCACAGCGGTGGTCGCAGCCATTTCAGGTCGCCGGTCGTTGCCAAGGCTTCGACTACTTTAGGTTACGGCCCAGAGATTGGGGAGATTCTAGGCGATGTTCCTATTTTTACTGCTGCTGGTGAGTCTGTTCTATTCAAGGATCTCTGGGATCAGGAGGAGGTAAAATCCTTGCTCTTGTGACGCTCATTTCCACTATTGTTACTTGAATGTCAAATGTCAAGAAAATCTGTGTATTAGGTTCAGATTTAGTAGAGAAGGGTGAAGCGAATTGGAGTGATTAATGATAGTTGGATAATTAACTAGACGTGTAGAGTTAATGTTCTAATTGGAGTAATTAATTACTCGTTTGAATATTGGTTTTACTAATAGTTTGCGTAATTAACTATTTGTTTCGATATTGATGTTACTAATTGTTCGGATATTAATTACACGTTTGTAGATTACTTATACTAGTAGTTGGAGTAATTAATCATGTATCGAAAATTAATAGTGGTTGAGTGATAAATTTGTGGCCTAATTTGATGTCGCGACTGATTGAAGATTTGATGAGTTGTTAAATATGGTTATTTACCAACAAATACAAATTAATATTTCTGAAAGATTGGTTGTGTACTACTCTTATTCTGCAAAAAAAAAAAAAAAACTAACACACCCGTGAGAAATAAAATATAATTCTTAGGTTGGTGACAAATAGATTAAACTCATTCCTCCTTAATTATTTTTATTGACCATTAAATCAAACTCTTACGCTGGCTTTATTGAATAATATGGCGCTTGCTATTGCATGCTTTGCTTATTTGATTCTGATGATGAATGTGTGTTTAATCGATTGGTTAACTATAAGTCTTAGGCATATGAATCACCCAGATTTGGATTTCAATCTCATATTTGCAATGCAATGTAATATTCAAACACATATGATATGATAAATAATTAATTTGTTTTTTCTCAGGGAATGGCTGTTGTTGCACTTTTGAGGCATTTTGGATGCCCTTGCTGGTAATTCTATCAATTTGGCCTGTTCACTTGAGTTCTGTTTCCTTATCAAAAAAAAAAAATAATAAATAAAAAAAGAGTAAATTCCTTTTAGTTTAAGTAATTTCTATGTGTGATTTTGGTGACTTGACAGTCATCTGTTGTTATATTTTTAGTTGGGAACTTGCTTCCACTTTAAAGGAATCCAAAGCAAGGTTCGATTCATTCGGTGTTAAACTGATAGCTATAGGCGTTGGTACTCCAAATAAAGCGCGCATCCTGGCAGAGCGGGTATCAATTTCCTTATATTCGTTGCTGCATGCTGCTTTCAATAGACATTTGAGATTCTCTAAGATTTATGTATAAATGGTTAATCAGCTTTAGATTAGATTGTCTAAATTAAAACTTTGTATTTACTGTTATCACTGAGTTTAGATAGTGTAATGTTATAAAGATGGAAAGTTGTGTCTATATATTTTATAATGCTTAAGTTTCAATTTTGTGGCTAATCAGTCTATGTCATTCACTCCGGCATTGTATGTTAATTTTATGATTGCCATTTCATTTTGTTCCTTCGTCCTGCTTCCACAGTGTTGCTAATGCATGTAAACAAAATCAGTCGTTGCTAAGTTGTTGGGAAGCTTTTGTGTATATTGGGAGGAGACAACACCTCCATTGCTACGAGACAATTGTGAGTGATGACCAAAAACAAACTCATGAGGGCTTATGCCCATAATAGATAATATTATATCAATATGTTTTCTCTAACAAGAACTTAGCAACGTGGGTGAAGACTTCCCGTCTAGATTAAAGAGGACCAACCTCGTATAGTTTGAATGTACTTTGTTCGAGAGGATGTCTCCCTAATATAAACAAAGATGCTAGTTAAGTCTTGAAGGGTTTGAGGTGCAGTTTGTTCGAGGTTGAATTATTACTAATCCATGCAAACAAAGTCTCACGTTACTAAGTTAAGGAAAAGGTTTTGGGTATATAAGGAAACAATACCTCTCTGATTAAAAATAAAGTCACGAGAACTTTCGTCCAAAGTGAACTATATCATATCAATCTAAAAATATGTGGATCTTTGTTGTCCCTTACACGTTGAAATAACATCAATTCTTTGTCTTTGAAATTGCAGTTGCCTTTTCCAATAGATTGCCTTTATGCTGATCCAGACAGGAAGGTAATGCATATGGATATCTGTGATTATGGACATTATTATGTTCAATTTTTCTCTATAATATAGAAGCTAACCATCTAATTTTCTTTCAGGCATATGATTTACTGGGTCTATACTATGGTGTTGGTCGTACATTCTTCAATCCTGCTAGTGTAAAAATCCCCCCCTTCCATCTACATTGACATTTTATTTGCTTGTTTTACTATGTTTGGGCCTTTTATATTCTTTATCTCCCAATCATCCACATTTTCAGGCCAAGGTGTTCTCGAAGTCGAGATTCGACACCTTGCGCGAAGCTGTGAAAAACTACAGTATCGATGCAACCCCAGACGATAGAAGCAGTGTGTTGCAACAGGTCATCTTTGTGTTCCGTTTTTTTACCTGAAAAATACATTTTTATCTTTGGTTTATAAGAACTACTCATTTTTCCTTTTGTGTTCGATTAGGGAGGGACCTTTGTTTTTAAAGGCAAACAGTTGCTGTATGCTCGAAAAGATGAAGCTACCGGAGACCACGCTCCCTTAGATGACATTTACAGCATCTGTTGTTGAGTTCCAGCCTTAATCTTCATTATACTAGCACCTCATGCCTTTTGGATATTTTGATTGGTATATTTGCTTCTTTTATAGTCTGTTGGTTGATCACAAGATAAGAATCTGGCTAAAAAAGGGTGTTGTGCATTTGTACATCATAATTACTGTATAATACCGTCATGTTAGATACATTATTTCAGGTATATACATATATCACAAAAATTATATTACTTCGCTTTATTATTATCCAGTTAAAAATATTGACCCCATGCCAAAAAAAGCAATAGTTCAACAGTATCAGTGAACGCCGAAGGATCATGAGGTCATGGTTTTGAATTTATTATTTTCAATCGTTGTTGAATTTAAAAAAAAAAAATCACATTTTTTAAAATTGTTAATTTAAAAAAATGTTATTTCACGAATAATCAACATATCACACTATTTTAAAATGTGGTGTAAGAGAAGAATAATTATTGAACTATTTTGTTATTGATGATATGTTCGTGACTTTGTTAGTTTTTGTATTGAATGTTTTTATATTTAAGAAATAAAAGTTATTATTGAAAATATTATTTATTCATAATACACAATAATTGAATCAAAATCAACTTTCTTTTATATAAATAGAACAAAAATTAAGAGTTTTAATTATTACTTTTAAGGAAATGTGATGGTGTTAAATCGAGAAACTTCGGTTAACCGTAAATTATCACATTGTTTTCTACAAAATTATTGAAAAATTGAATTAAATTTCAAGACAATTATACATCAATTGTCCCGAAACAAATTGTATTAAAATTGGTCCAAATTAAAGTAGGCAAGTCAACAAAATAGATGCACAAAGCTTAAACCTAATAGTTAGCTCATAACTCAAGTCCAATGGTCATGTTCAAAACCCATTAGATCCAAACTCCAATAATCAGGCCTATAGATCAAAATCTACATTAACCAAGTAGATCACCAAGCTAGAGGAGTCGATCAACTAAACTAATCAACAAGCCAACGACTCTTTCTAAGATCAACAAGTTAAAGGTCGATCAATCAAACATATCAACAGTTGATTCAAAATTCAACAAGTCAAAGGTCGATTAGAAAATCGCCAAGTCACGGATCATCCAAGTAGATCAATAAACTCAAAATTCAACTCAACAATCTCAGAATAAACTGGAATTTAAAAACAAGTTGCAAAAATCATCGTACATTTGAGAAAAAGAATCACAACATAAAATAAACATTAGAGATCGCAGACCACACACTCACACATTCAAAGTTATACTACAAATAAAAAAAAAGTTATTTTATACATGTTTGATTACTACTTCTCTGAAATCTCACTCGACTACCGTTCACCCAAACAGTGGCGTGGGGTGCAGATGAGGACAAAACAAGGTCGTTAATAGTTTCTACTTTTCCTTTTTCTAATTATATTTCTCCATTATTTAGTTGAATGAACTCTGTAAATGCCTATTTTCTAATTCATCTATAAATTTAAAGAGAGAAACTTCCCTAGAAGCCCTAAATTTTGGTATATACGCAATGCCTCAAACATTTGAGTTCAATTCTCAGTGGTCAATGCCTCAAACATTTGGGTTCAACAGTATTTTCATAAGCAGATTTGAATGAAAATAAAGACCAGGTTATTAACATTGGTTTCACGGATCATCGACTAGACGCCTACTCGAATGAAGCCATCATAAAGTAGGAGATCCTCGTACTTTATAATCGATTTGCCCTTCGGGTTATTTTCTTCCTCAAAATGAAAAAGAGAGGAACAGAATGCTTGAAGGGAGAGGCTGAACATGTGAGCAGGATTGTGCATTTATGTCACCTAAGTTTTTGTTAAAACAAAGATGATATCAGTTTATACAAAGTCTACTGTATAAATATACAATCAAAAATTTTATGGTTACATTTCAGAATCCTCTGTGCTAACAGCATGCAGATTGTCCTTGGTTGTGACTATAGGAAAAATCAAGTTCTGTTTTCTTGAGCATGTTTAATTTGTAGAGCAGCTCTTACCACATTGCCTCTAGTAATGATCCCAACCTTCATCACCAGGTTTAATCATTTTATACTATGGTACAAGGGCGAAAAACAACCATTAATTCAATTCGAAGAGTGGAAATAGATATCTCTTACCAGTTTTCCGTCAGCATCGACCACGGGAAGTCGGCGATACTTTGTCTGAAGCAATAATCTGCATTTGATAAAATTGATAAGAACGCTTCAAAATACAGCCGCTAAAAAGTGCAGGAAATTATATGATACTATGAAGAAGAGGGAAGAGTGGAAAGAAGCATGCTTGAACCTAGCAGCCTCCTCAAGATCGGTAATTTCTCGAACGACAAGAGGTGCTGGTGTCATCAAATCGCCGACCACCTTTCCATTGGTTTTACTTAAGAGACTCTGTACCTTATTAAATGTCTACAAGAATGATTTAAGATTAGCGAAACCATCTGTGCAGAATATTTTCTACTCATGTCCTCTATGAACTAGTACAGAGCATGTAGTTGAAATCATATAACCAGAAAAGATTTGTGACCATCCCATCTGTACTAAGCAAAGTAGAAATGAAAGAAAATGACATTTATGACCATTGAACTTAGTCTCATGCTTTTTGCTTATATTACTTACCTGAGCAATTGCCATTTGTTAGCCGAAATATTTATGGTACATACAAAATCAAATATCAGAAGATTTCTTAACAGATTTCGAATAATATGGTAATGATATTTTATTCATAACACCACCTTTGTAAGACTGAAAAATCAAGCTCTTTTTGAAATACTTATTTTATGACTTTGATAAGGTTAAATGGTCTTGTTATTTTGAAATTTTGTAAGAAATAACTGGACAAATAAAGCCATGAGGAACAATTATGGTAAGTAAAGAGTGTGAAGCAGACAAAAACAAAAAAAAAAGCAAGAAAAGATCGTTGCATACTTTCCACGAGCAGTCAGCTTCAGGAAACATGCTTGTATCTGACCTTCCACCGCCTAATTAAGACATTTTAAAATTTTGTCACTCTAAGATAATTGAACTTGTGTAAGTACAGTTGGACCAATTTCTGTCAGATACAAAACCTAAAATCTGTAATATCCACACCCATACTCTCAGTAACCATTTGTTATACAAAAAATAAATTAGTTTTTTCTTTCTTGTGATTAAATAAAGACCATTTATTATTTCTTCTAAATTTCAACTATAGCTAAGGCTAATGCAAACAAAGTCGCCCATTTTATACGTAAAAGGAAGATCTAGAGTGTATATAAGTGAGGGACGGATAATATCTCCCGGGACTTTTGAGTGATGATCAAAACAAAAGCCATGAAGGCATAGGCTTTGAAAGGAGAGAATATCATATCAATATATATTTAAGTATTTGTTGTCCCAAATAAGTGATATCAGAACACTCTTGTCTTAGCAATATGGACAAAGGCTCTCAATGTAGAAAAAGAAGGTGAATATTGTCTGGTTTAGGTGTACTATGTTCGAGGGGAGATGTATTGGTAATGCGAACAGAGTTCTACACAAGGGAAGATCTAGAGTACATAGGTGAGAAAAACATCTTCATTAATGTGAGACCTTATAGGTGATGATAACAAACAAATTCATGAGGGCTTATGACGGCTCATGGTCAAAGTGGATAATATCGTATTAATGTGGAGATATGTTGATGCTTTTTGTCCCTACGAGCAATGAATAATCTTATGTACCCATTCCACATAAAGAAAAAATGGAAAAATAAATTAATATACAAGCAAAATAATTGATGCTAATCTTGCAAAAAAAGTAAAGGAAAAAAAAAACTAAAGAACAGAAACTCAAGTTATTTAAACATGAGATCTAGAAAAGCTAAATTCTCTGTTTTTTAATGCCTTCTATAATGAAAATTAGACCATAGATAAAGGTGGTATAAACAGTCAAGCACGAAAGATGAGACAACCGAACAATCTTTATCAAACTATGTGTTTGAATTAACATGTTGACAGCAGTAACAACAAATTTCAGATACCTGAGATGGAGTCTAGTGCTAACAAGTCATAGTCCGAAACTACGCCAACCTGCATCATGAAGTAATTTCTATTATGAGCATAGATGATTAAGCCAAACATACTTTAAGCCATCTACATCAATCATACATTAGATTGATGCTACAAATAAATGTCTCAAACAGATCAAAAGTTGCAGCCATCCTAATGAGGAACTGAAATAAATGGCAAAGGATTGATTTGTATAGCAATTAAGAAACATCTCCCAATTGTTTTGACTTTCATGTTCAGTACAAATTGTGAGGCAAACAACATACAATTTCCCATTTGAATTGTGAATGCAAACAGTCCAACAAATTAGATTCTATCTGACCATACAAGTCAAAGTGTGAAAAGTGAAAACTTTGACAATTCAAGTACAATTTGATGCAAAATCATGGACAGAATTAAACTAGAAAAGGTTTAGTGTGACAGTTAGATAACCAGAAATACTTGCAAACGGGACAAAAAAAATAAAAATATAACTATAATTAACCCCTAATTATATTAGGCAGAGAAGTCTCTTTAATAGAAATGGGAATGATATACCAATTTCCAATTGTCATCAATTACTGGAAATCCCGTGATCCTTCTCTCCACCAGAATCTCTAATGCTGTCGAAAATAAACAGACACAATAAGTCGCATAATGCCATTGGATTGGCAGAAAATATTATTAAAAAAAATTAATAATAACTAAAAAAATGGATTTTACATGTATACCAAAAAAAAAACCACAAAGAAAATCCATAGCATTTTTTTGAAAAATAATTAACGAGAAATGTAATAGCCCTTCAAAATGATCAAAATGCACACACTTCCATCAGTTATTGGCCATATCCTTCCATCTGTCCAACCCGTTCAAACTTCAATGAGTTCAGCTAGCTGATTGATTCAATTGGGCAAAATTGAAAATTTTAAAAAGACCACCAATCTATTACACATATATATTTTAAAAAAAGTGCTCTATTTAAAATAGCATTGCGTAAAAGTGCTATGGAGAGTTTTTTTTTTTATATATAAATAAAAAAGGATTTTTCATGAGAAGCAAGAAGAAAACATTGAGAAGCAAGAAGAAAACATTCCAACATAGGGCAACATTTTAGAAAAATTAAAATATAACAAAATTTGATTCAGTAGTCGTAAAATTGATAGATTCAATCAATAATGAAATGGGCGAAACTGATATTATAGGCTTCAAAATCAAGTGAACTTTTTTTTTTTTTTTTTTGAGATTAAATCAAGTGAACTTTAAATATAAAAAATATTTTAAAAAAGTTGCCACAAAAAAATAATAATAATAAATACCTTCATCTACTGTGGTTGTTGGCTTTACAACATGTAACTCCTCTTTCCTAGTCATAAAGTCACCAACTGTGTACACCCAAGTTCTTGACTGTATATCAAAATAATAAAGAACCAACAATAAATTTCTCAAACCCAGGAAGAACCTATAAAATGAATGGAGACTTTAGATCATCACCAACGGCACAAACTCAGTAAAAAAAAAAAACTATAGTTTCTGCATGTTCATATCAAATTCACCAAGTTGTATCGAAGTGTAATCACCAGAAAAACTCAAAATCAAGCAAGTATTTCATCTATTACACCACGATAAATCTCAAACAAACTATTCGATAGCTCAAATTCACAATTTCTCAGACCTAACAGACTTAAAATAGATATAATTAAGAACAGAACAACACACCGGCAAAGAATCGGCCATCAATGTACCACTAGCAGCGAGAGAACTACATTTCCGGAGCTCCGGAACTCGAGAATAAGTCGAAAAGATCTGAGCCGTTGATGCATGAACTAACGGCGATGGAGATTTCCGATTAGGGCCAAACAACAGCTCCTGAACCGAAAAACTATTAGCCCTAAATTGCGCAAGCGATGAAAAACTCAAATTACAACAAATTGAATCCATGCGAGAATCTTTACGAAACAAATTTCGCAATGAATCAACCAAAAACGAACAAGGAGACTGGGATTTTTTTTTCTTGCTATTTCAGTCTTTGTAGCGTGGAAGAAGATAATGGACAGTGACTGTGACGAAAACTTGCTAATTCTTACCCGGCTGTCTCGGTGAAGATTAAAACAAACCATCAAAATCAAAATATACTGGTTAATTAAATAACTAACAAAAATATCTCAATAATAATAACTAACAAAAATATCTCAAAAAATAAAAATAATAATAACTAACCATAATAAAAATATATTCGAAATATTCATTTATAAATGTGAAGCAAAAACATTATAAATTATAAATTTAGTTGCTTAAGAAAATTAGAATTTAATTGATTTAATAATAGATTTTAATTTCGAAAAAACCTATCATTCAATTTTAAGATTTGATAAAATCTAAAGCGTAGCTCGTGGTTGTAGTTTTTGTGTGATATAAGTAATTAGTTGGAATAAAAACACGTAATTCATGCATGACATTTACGTATTTAATTCACATACAATTTACGTATTTTATCAAATCATAAAAAATAAAATTTATATTTAACTAAATCATAGAAAATACGGTATAAAATTTTAAACCATAAAAATTAAAATTGATGAAACAAATGACTTAATTTATAATTTATGTGAATCCAAATAAGATTAAAAATTGTTAAAAAAACAGTAACTCAACAACATTAGTGAACACCGAACACTATGAGAAATCTTGCATGACGTGATGTGCCCGTGGGGTTGGGATTTTTCACGGTTGCCCACGTGGTTATATTATGGCCGTTGATAATCAACGTTGGAAGTCGAGGCAAAAATATCTACTTGTTTTGAAGGGATGTTTTTTTTTATTGAAGAAAAAGAAAAGTATTCCCAACCAAGTTCTCTGCTTCAAATATCTATTTCTTTTTCGAGTGATTGAGTAGCCTAATACCCACCATTTCTTTGGATTTTAATTTGTTTTGTTTTTTCTTAGAAATATATTTTTGTTCTACTCTATTGTAATACTAGTGGATTATATTTTTGTAATTAATATCAAAAAATCAATTTGAATCAAAAAAAAAAAAAAAAAAAAGGTTAGAGAGAGACGTAGTAAGTGATTGAATGAATAATTATAAAGTGATTATTTTGAGTGATAAATAAATGAGACATTATTCTGAATAGTTTTAAATAAGAAAAATGTAGTAATAGTTCGTGATTATAAAAGTTCGTTTATAAAAAAGCTAAATAGACAACCTCGTAGCCTGTCTGGGCACCGAATTCATGGTGAGCAGTAATGAGCACCTTTACGTGCGTTTTAGGGTCTCGATGCGAACTCCAGGAGTTCGAATCGTGTGCATTATGGGGCTCGACGTCGAGCATGGAGGTGGTAGCTCGTGGCAAGCTGTGTGAGGATAATCAGAAAGCTAGATCAAAGTATTTTAACAGATGTTGAGTAGGGATAGATGGCTTTGGGCGAAGGGCCTTTTGTTAAAGGTGAGGGAGGCCTTGTGATCTCTGTCTTCTTTGAATCTAAGGAAGGTGGGAGGATTTTTGCATATGGGGGAAGATTAAAGGAGATTGCCCATTTTTTGAAATATTTAATATTATTTGATTTATATTATATATCTCTTAAATATATTATTTCATATGTAATTTTTCTTTGGTTATTGTAAAATATGTCTTATTTATAGATTAGGTTTTTTTCCTATTTAAATAGGTACGGATGTAAATAGGCGTGATTTCGACTCTATTTTTGTCAATTTTGTGCCAAACTGATAACAGAATCAATATTTTCGTTTTTTCAATAATTGGGTCCAAACTGATGTCCACTAAAGAACAAAACCCTTGGTTCTTTCGGTTTTGGGTTCGATTTTTTATTTTAATTTCAACAAAAATTTGGGTTTATTTTTCAAAATTTTTGTCTCATTTTCAATTTGATTTTTAATTTAATTTTAAAAACTTTCATTTTACTAACGACAAAATAATATTTTTTATAAGAATATTTATAATATGTTTACTTCGTATTTCATATTTAAATTGATTATTTCATCAAATATTATAAATACCAACATTTTTTTTTTCTTATTATTTATACATTCGTTTTAATTTGGTTTTTTATTGGTTCTTACATCAAAAATTGAAACCGAACCGATATATTTCGATTTTCTAAAATATCAAACCGAATGATCTAATATTTTTCTAAAAAATCGAGCCGAACGATTTTATCGATTTTTGATTTTTCCTTTCCCCCTGATTGTAAATATCAATTATGAATCTTATATAACAAATAAGACTCGCAATCAATTAGAAAATTATGTAGGATGATACAATGCTTTTGAAGGATTGGGATTTTACTTGTACAGATAACTAGTTACATTATGAACATTTCTTCCCCAGCTTTGTATTCACTTGATCAAGTCCTCCCATTTGCAGTATTGTCCTCCTGCTAATGCTCGGTAATACCGATCTCTACAGTAGACCGGTCTTCCATCAGCTGCCTCGGCTGCTGCCGCTGCAAGTTCGTCGTCTGCCAGGACCTCGACTGGTAACCGAAGCAACTGCTCCTTTCTTCAAACATATCAACTCAATTGATGTGTTACAATGTAGGATATATGGAAGAAGAAGAAGAAAAAAAGTAAACTATAAATTTAGTCCTTACGGTTTTATGAAAGTTAAAGTTTAGTCTCTATAGTTTAAAAATCTAGACTGTAGTCTCTATGGTTTGGAGAAGGAGGAATATAGAATTTAGTCTCTATGGTTTAATAAAACTTAAAAAATAGTCCATATTATTTGTAAATTGTAGGCGAATTAAGTACGTAAATGTGATGTATGAATTATATGTGTTTTGTCAAATCAATTACTTATCTCACACTCTCATCATTAGACACAAAAATAACTAACTTTTACGTACATTATTTACCAACAATTACGAATGATAGACTATTTTTTAGATTTTATCAAACTTTAGGACTAAATTCTAATTTATCAAACCATAAGAACTAAATTATAGATTTTTCCAAATCATAGGAACTCAAAGTCAGAATATTTAAATCATAGGAACAAGATTCTAGCTTCCCTAAAACCAACAGCGACTAAATTTATAAATTAACTTAAAAAAGAAAAGGGCCATCAGTTCATTACCTTAAGTTGAATTTTTTGTTGATGTTCAGATCTGGATTAACGTTGGATGATGTGTTTTGTTTTGAGGAAAATGTGTTTTGTAGAAAATCCTCAACTGGTGTAGCAAAGATGAACAAGAATACAGCTGAGACAAGAACGGCCCCTGTTCCAACAAGGGTTTGTTTGAGCATGTTGATCACTGGTTTAACCTGTACATGTTTTTTTGTTTTTAGTTCAATGAAAGTTTAAATATTATTTCGTGTTAGAATATTATTTTTGCTCTATTTCTCGTATTGGTATTGGATAATACCTTGTAAGATCCTAACAATCTATCACGAGCCAGAACCTACAAAGAAAATAAGAAGGTTTGGTTTAGTCATCTTAATTTCTACAAATGTCTGAGAATATATACAAAAAGGATTTAAGAAAAATATATATTTTAGAATAATAGCTCACCACCATTAGATTCAATGTTCAAATCCTTTACGCCTATTGTTGTAAACTCGAAAAAGGGTAAAAAAGAAACAGCTTAAGGGCCCTTAGAAATTCTTTCCAAGAAAGAAGCTTAAATAGGAGTGTAGGACACTAGTACAAGAAAACTGAAAACCGGACACTTATCTTTAAACATTCTTCGGCTTCTTTCCTTCCAAAAAAGCAACAAAAGTTGAATTATCTTTACACTCAAAACTAAAGCCAACTGTATGGTAAAACTTCAAGCATATTCTTAAATATTGTAACGTCCGTGGTCTAGGATTTGGACGAGGTTTTGGAATCCAGACTCAATCCCTATGGACATCCTAAGAAGCACGGATACGGATACGGATACGGACATCAACTGAGGTTCAGATCGGGATAGGATAGTTTCATGAGAATCTCGGGTTAAGGTTAACCTTTTAAGGGAGAGGAGACTGAATATGAATGCGAGACACGGCGACACGCCAATTTTGAAAAAAACTAGGACATGGACACGTTTAGGATACGTCAATTTTATTTTTATATATACACATATACATATATATATATACATATATATAATATATATAGTAATAATAACAACTAAAACAAATAATATGAAAATAATAAATGATTTTATTCCAAGTACTTTGATTTTTACTTAAAATATTTTTTAAGAAATGATTTGCTTGATGACATTTGGAGATTTACAGAAGAGAGGAGACTCGTTGGTGTTTGAGTGGAAGGATGTGAGGTGACTCTTGTTTAATTTAGAAAAAGAAATCATTAATTAATGGTAAGACGATTCTTGTTGAAGATGATAGGCGGAGAGGCAAAGTGACAAAGAGGAAAATAAACAATTAGAGGCAAAGTGACAAAGAGGAAAATAAACAATTCTCTTCTCTAAAGTAGGCGTCAATTAGATTGTTGGAGAAGTTTTCTCAGCTAAATTCAATATTATATTAGGTTAATTTGTTCTTTTTAAAAAAAAAAAAAATTTAAGATAAACAATTCGAGTTTTACTTTTTAAGAGTGGGCTAAATAAAAGAAACCAAATTATCATTTTATTTGAGTTAAACAAACTATTTTTTTCACAACAAAAATCTTGCAAATGTGTCCTTGTCGTGCCCATTATTAAAATAAAAATAAAAATAAAAAAAATAAAAACTGGACACTTCAATTCGCGTGCCCGAGGCGCGTCGGTGTCCGACACATGTCCGTGCTTTATAGTAGACATCAACATTCCCCTACATCCCCTACAACTCGGTCATGTCGCCTATTAATCTTTTAACTGTGAAGTTTCTACGATTGAGCAACCGAAAAAGAAAGTGCACCTTGTTTGTATAAATAATACGAATCATTTGTTTTCAAGCCTTTTTAAATCAAGGGTTTCTATCTCCAAAATTTCTCTCATTCGAATATGAACTCGATTCATTCATGTTTCCCCACAACACACAAGGCCTAAGAAATGAATTACTGGAAAATAACATTTCAAAGGATAACAACTCTATATATCCGCACTCAAAAGTTTAACATGATATGTTGAAGGAGATCAAAGTATGTCAATATGTTGTGCCATCAAAATTAAGGTTTAT
>JBBMEG010000005.1:3202557-3219005 GCA_037832605.1 Cyclanthera cordifolia | reverse complement strand
GATTAAAACTAAAACAAAACTAAAACAAAATTGAAAATGGTTCATTTCTCTAAATATATGTTAGTATCATACATAAATTGAAAATCTTGTCCCTATTACCAAACATAATATACGTACTATTTTAGAACATAATTAAATTTATACTTTACCATTTCTATAAAAAGAAAATAAATAAATATTTCTCAAAAAAGACAAAAAAAACATAAATAAACATTTTGCGGTATAACATTTGGTATCAAAGGCAATCAAGCTAATAACTTAACGATATTAATGTACATTTATAAACTCGCGGGTGTTGGTTTGCAAAATTGTGAAAAATGATTATTTTGAATGATTAGAAGCGATGGGTTATTTTGAATGGTTATAAAGAAAAAAAAATGTAGTAATAACTCGCTTAGATAAAGTTTTTATAGAGTGATTAAACAAACTCACTTTTAATAGTTCCATAAAAGCCTCAAACAAGCACTCCCAAAAGTCATGAATTTCATTTTTTACTCTATTGATGAACTAAAAAAATTATCTTAAATGAGACAAAAAAAAATCTTTATTTTTAGAAAAAAGAGAAAACTATGTAAATGGAAACAAAGTAAGAAAAGTAAGATTTTAAATGCATTTTAACATATTAGTTGAGAGCATTTAAGTAATCATTCAAAAAAAAGACAGTAATTCAGCGTCATTCGCGTATATCCAATGACCTTTAAATTGAATAATTTTAAAAATAGTGTAAATTATAAATTTCACCGAATTTTCAAACCATGAGAACTAAAGTGTAGATTTTATTAAACCATAAATACAAAAGTCTAAAATTTTAAATTATAAAGATTAAACTCTAATTTGCTTTAAACTAAATTTGTAATTTATTGTAAAAAATAATGAAATAAAAAGTAGAGAAATGGGGAAACTTGTGAGAGTGAGAAAAGTGAATAATTGAGTGTGGGAAATGTGTTGCTTGTTGCAATGGGTTTCTTACCAACCAAAAATAGTACACTCTGCCCTTCATGTCAACACTCCATACCACAACAACCTTTCCAAAATTCACTCAATAATATGACAGATAAACTTTTCTACTCATATATTTTATATATAAGTAGCAAGGCACACAAATAAATTTTTTTTTTTTTTTAATTTGAAAAAAAGGGTACAATTCTTTTTAAAAAGTAAATGATAAAATAACCCAGTTCCTTAATTATGTTTTTGTCATGCTATTGCATTTATTAGTTTATAGTAAAAGCTATACATATCACACAAAATAAAATTTAACACTACAATTTTTTATTTTTGACAAGAACTAGTTAACCAAATTAGGAAAATAAAAAAAGTAGCATTCACACGAGTTTATATACGAAGAACAATCTTATAAGTATAAATGTCGAATATTACCGAGTACATCTATAATATAAGAGTGAACTCTCTCTCTCTCTCTACAACAGTCAATCGAAAAAGACAATGAACCAAATTATTAACATGTTTATCACACTATAAGAATGAAATAAGAAAACGTCATCAACAAAGAATCATCTACGATTAAACTTAGATCATTTCGAAGATGTTGTTGCATTTAAATGATATCTAATACACAATATCTCTAAACACACCGAATAATGTTTGAATGACAATTAAATGTCCCATTTTAACTAAATTCAAAATTTTCATAAAAGAAATGGTGTTGCAAGAATTTGGTGCACTACCTTGGGATTTGCAATGGTAGAAGATGAAAATCAAATTGAAACTCTAATTTTCTTTGTGTAAAACTCAAATAAATAATAATAATTTTAATAAATAAGATAATACAATAATATTGGTAGATATTGTATCAACATTTATCGTATTTATTATCATATGAACATGATTGATTGTTCATTATTTTGTTGTAATTTAGTTTACACTCATGTCAGAGTAGTTCAATACACATATAACTTCAATAATCTCATCTATGTACTTAATAACAATATTAACAATAAATATTGTAATATTACTAGATATCGTATCAACCAAAATACAACATATTTATTTTATACGTTATATTTAAATATCGTAATATTAGTAATTGTAAAAGAGATTATTTTGAGTGATTAGAAATAATGGATTGTTTTTAATGGTTTTGAAGAAGAAATTTTACTAATAACTCGTTTGGATGAAGTTGTTTGAAGAGTGATTATAACTTATTTATAATGGCTTCATTTGAAACAAACAATCTGAAGTTAAATCGTCATTATTAATACTAGTGTTATTAATACCTATGAGTTTGTACCGCATATTTACATGAGTGTATTCATGTTATCTGCTCTTATATGTGTTCATGTAGGTCATGTGCTAGAGCCCTTACTAAATTTAACGACTTACCCTTTTTCTTCTGTGGATTGCCACAGGTACTAGCGAGTAAGACTGGATGGCAGAGCTGGAGCTGAAGTGTTCATGGGATTAGTTTTAATAAACTGCATTAAAATAGAGAGCTTAATTGCTTATCTGTTTTATTCCGCATGAACTATTTACCGAGACATGTATGCTTATTTGCGGTTGAGGTTTTCTGCTTTAAGGGTACCCTAGAGTCTGATTAACTATTTTGAACTGTTTTTCTGTTTTATAATAAATGAGGTATTATTCAGTATGTCTCTGTTGTTATTTGATCATGCATTTAAGGGTAAGGTCTTAGGTTAGAACCTAAGTTGGGTTGGGTCCTTACATGCTAAAATACGAGGTACTAAAATTCAAGTACTGAAATCCAGGTGCTGAAAACCAGGTACTAAAAAACCAAGTGTTGAGAAACAGGGTGCCGGAATGAGTTCAGTCCGGAGCTGACTAATATTCTCTGGGTTTTGGCACAAAAAATGATAAAATTCAAGAGACAAAGAGGACAACTCTTATGGGAATTTCCATAGGGACCGGGGAAGCTGGAAAGAGTTCCGGAATAGTTCAAATATACCTAAAAGGCCGAGAAATGGCTTGGGAATACCGATCGGGACGAGCTGGACCCCAGCAATGCTACAAAGGTCGAAATAGTCCCGAGATAGTTTAAATATACCCGAGAGACCGAGAAATGACTCGAGAATATCGATCGAGACGCACCCTATCCCAACAAGTCTGGAAAGCTTGAAAGAGTCCCGAGATAGTTCAGACATATGTGAGAGACCAAGAGATGGCTTTGAAATAATTGGGACGAGCCCGATCCCCAACAGGCCCAGGTCTAGATGTGTCCAACCCCAGTGGGCCTGGGTTGGGACGAGCTAAACTCCAACGGGCCAAGGTCAAGATGAGCCCAATCTCTACAGGCCCGGTTGGGACAAGCCTGACCCCCCCCCCCCCCACTCCGTGGACTGAACGACGTCTAGCCCGAGCCCTGATGGCTCAGATACCCCAACCCACTTCTTGCTATTCTAGTAAACCTCTCGTGCTGTCAATTTGGGTCTTTATTCGAGTCTAAATATCTCAAATCCTTATGTTTTAGGCCCATATTAAGTTGTACGACAAGAGATCCATTAGATATCTTCCACCAGAAATCCTCACCCAGTATCTCCTAAATCTTCTAGGAGATCAGGTGCTATTCCACTATAAAAAGACACGATTGATCCCAGACAAAGTAAGTTCCAATGAACTCTAAAACTCTCTACAACCTCTAATTCTTCATCTAACTTAGGCATCGGAGACGATGTGGCTAACACCGCACCAATCACTAACCTTTTTTGTTTTTGCAAGCACTCGTTCCTGATACAAATTTACCGGTTGATCCAGACACCTGATTTCAGTATCTCTTAATCAATCATTTTTACATTTTTATGTTCACTTAACTGCAACAAACCTACCAAAGTAAGTATAACTCATCTAGCACTAGTGACGCATTAATATCCACTCGACTAAAAATGTAATTATGAAAAATTAATTAGGGAGGAAATGATAATCAATAATCCAATCACCAAAAATCATCTTCATTCTCAATTATATTTGTTTTTAGTGGCCAAACATATTCTTAAAAGTTCTCAATTTGTAATTTTGAAGGAAATTATTTGAGAGAGAAGAAAAAGGGAGAGTGTTGATGGATGGAGGCAAAAGCAACAGAGGACAGGTTGCAACCGTGCGGCTCAGTGGCTCTGCGGCCGACTGGTAGGTGTACTTTTGCAGAACAAAGATGCATTTAAGTCAGTCAGTCAACATAAACCCAAAAGTAGGCATTAGCCATTTTAGGTGATTGATTGCTCAAAAACCCTAACCAAGAAATTATGGAACGTGAGGGTTGTGGCTGTGTCAGCGGCAACAGGAGGGGAAAAAACAAGTTACTCCCCATCTCTACCACAAACTGTTCGACGAAATGCCTCTGTATAAATTCTCAACTTTCATTGCCCCATTTCACTTGTGGAGTGACTGAGTGAGTGAATCGCTGAGTTTGTTTTTTTTGGTAGGCTTCCATGGCTCTGTACAAGCACCTTGTCATTGCCAAGTTTAAGGAGGGTGTGAATGTGGATGAGATTGTGGATCAAGTGGAGAAGGTGGTTGCTGATGTTCACTCTGTCAAGTCCTTTGAATGGTATCCCTTCCTTCCCTTTTCAATCCTTCTATCCATTTGCATACCATGCCTGTTGTAAGATACTATATGGTTTCAATCTTTACTATAATCATTCTCAGTTGATATATGCCTTGAACTTTGATGTCTCATGATTATTTAACTAAAGGTCTCGCTGCCTGGTCAGCGAGTTAGAGGGTCTAGTAGTGACGCCCGAATGATTGTACGTGTCTTTATGCAATTGAACTGTTGATTGTAATAAATTTATATAGGAGTAAACTATATAAATTCTCAGAAAACCTTAGTCTCTCTAATCAATATTCTTGTATTAGTTCTCAATAATAAAATTATTCTTCCTTATGGGTGTCCTTTTGCAGAACAAAGATGCATTCCATACTTTTAGACTTTTGGTTAGGTCACTAAAGTTGAGAGCTTTGTATGACATGCCTTGCATAGACAGTTCTCATACGTGATCAGTTAGAATATTTATGAAATGTGATCTTTTATTTAAAGATGTACAACTAGGGGTTAATTCATTGAGTATTTAAAAGTAATGATTGCAGTTAAAAACTTGTTTGAACGTAGATTTTAAGAGTATTTAGAATTAATATTTAGAACTAGAATTTATTTTGAGAATCTAGCAGTAATGATTGCAATAAAAACTAGTGCATGTTGAAATGTTCCTAAAAACACTTTCTTTTGAAACAAAAATAAGAGTGATGTTCTTTGGAACTTTGACTGGATCATGCAAATATACATACACACATACACATACACATTTGTGATTGGGTTGAACAGGGGACATGATGTGGAAGGCCAAGACATGCTGACACAAGGCTTCACACACATATTCTCAATGACATTTGATGACAAAGAAGCCATTTCTTCATTTCTTACCCATCCTAAGCATCTTGAATTCTGCCCGACCTTCACTGCAGCCATTGATAACATTGTAGTCCTTGATTTCCCATCTCTTCTCGTCAAGCCACCCGCACCATCCCAATCGCCACCACTGCCACCTCCAGCACAGGAACAAGCACCGGAGGCTGCTCAGCCGCTGCCAGTGTTGACATCCACTCCTCTGCCACCACCAGTTCCGGCAGCGCCGGAAACTGCTCCAACACCTGCATCTGCATCAGCATGAGCTAGAAGACTTGAAAAAGGCAGTGTGGCATTGTCCAACGTTTAAAAATATCCTACTCTCTCTCATCTTTTATTAGCAGTATGTAGTGTGTGTACTCTTCTGTTTGGTTTGAGAATTATGGAAAGTGAATCCTTTTTCTTAATGGGAAAAAGTGGTCCATGCATTTGCTTGCTTTTTAAATTTAATATGCACTTGCCTATGTTTCTTTTGTTTCCTTGTTTGATAATTATTATCAAACACGTAAGTTGATCTAGAGAGTCACGAATATCAAAAAAATGAAACTAAAAAAATTGCTGCTCTTGGATGAGATTATCTTCTCTTGTTCAAACTTAGAAGGCCCCATTTTACTAAGTTTGTCTGCCATTATCCACTCTTTTGTTGGAAGTTGTGTAATTACCTGGCATAATGAATATGAACCAAAGATAATCCTAAATTACAAATTTGGCTGTTGGTTCAACTTAAAAAGTTTCAACAAATAATTCTAACTCAAGAAGACAATCTTGATGTTTGGAGCAAGGAGATTTGAAAATTATCGGATGAAAATTATAGTTGTATTTGAAAAAAAGAGAATGATTACGGAGAAAATAAAATAAAATTAATGAGTACTACCCGTGTGGAAAATAAATAGTAGTGAGAATAATAAAAAATAGTCAGGATATTAAAAAAGAGATTATGGGTAATTGTTGTTTGCTTCTTATTCTCTCTTTTTTATCCCATGACTTATCCTAAAATGTCATCAAGTGTTTGCTAAATTGTTGTTTGCTTCATAATACAAGGATGATGTATCTGAAATTTTGGTTGACAACAAATTAATATGTTCTTATCATAATCAACTAGCTTGCTCTCTCTTGTGTAAAGTCTACCTTATTGTGTCAGATGAGCTAAATCATTATATTAATCTAATAAACTAATCTTTGCAAGGAGAATAAAAAGAGTGTGTTTGAATAGAAGAGTTTGGAAAAGAGGGGTAGTGGTTATGAAAGGTTTGAAGATCAAATCTTACTTAATATGAGAGATTATAAGTAGTTGGGACAAAATCTTTCGCTTGAGCTTAAAGATTATAAATTATTGTAATCGAAAGTTTTCATTTGGATCGAGATATTTGGATAGGCGGCAATAAAAAAACGACGAACTATAAGTGGTCGAAGAACAATTCTTAGGCGTGTTTGTTTTATTGTAGAAAAGAATAGAGTGGAACGAAGGGAAGTAGCTTATGTTAGTTGAAGTATTATGGGAATTAGTGATAACATTGATTGCTCGTTTGAAAATTAATGTTAGTACTGATTTAGTGATACGACACATATCACTGAAGAAAAAGAAGTCTAAGAAAAAAATACCTGCAAAAAGCAAAAGATAAAATAAAAATAAAAATTAAAAATAAGAAAGTTGATTCCCTGTTGCTCAGTATTCAACCATTTATCTTTCTGAAGCACAGAAACTGAAGAAGAGAAAGTGCAGAAAAAATGCAGAAAATCCACACTTATCATCTTTTACTCTGTTTTCTGTCTCTGAATTTCTTCATTTGTTGTTCAATTTCTTGTGGTAAACACCAAATAGAAGGTCCATTCCTCAGCAAAAATCCAACAAAATCCTTCCCATTAAACCACATGATCCTCTGCAGATCTCACAAACTCTATTTCAGAACTTCAATTGGCCTTTTCCCCATCTCCCAAATTAATTACATCACTAAAACTCTAATTATCTCTCATTCTCTTTCTTCTTCATCTCATTTTGTTTCTCCTTCTCTTCTATCTTCAGGCCTTCCTTCTCCACCAAACCTCATTAACTCAATCATTCTCTTCTATTGCCAAAACCCTTCAAAACCCTTCTCTGAATCTTCCCAAAACTGCTCTAATCTTCTGAAGTTTGAACCTTTTCAAACCCAAGAACAAGGATCTTGTTTGTTCTTTGAGGATCTTGGGAAGTTGAACAAGAGCTTCCATTCAAATCTGTTGGAATGCTCTCATTACACAAGAGTTTACAGAAATTCCTCTGGTTTTGATATCAGAAATGGGTATGAAATTGGAACTGCTATCTCTTTTGATTTTCTTGACCATGTTCCTAATCTGTGTACTGAGTGTGAGAAGCCTGATGGCCATTGTGGAGTGGGCTTGAGGTGCTTCTGTCATGTTCTTGAGTGCAGTAAGTTCTCTCAACTCTGCTTCTTTAATATTTTACTTTTGGAACTTTATTTGGAACTTGAACTTCAACTTGATTTGGGTGTTCGATTGTTTCAAGAAAGATTAAAATATGATTTTTGTCCCTCAATTATCATGAAAATTTCTTTTTGTCTCTCGACTTTTAAAATTTTAATTTTGGTCCTCAACTTTTAAATAAATTAATTTTAATCCTTCAATTTTTCTAAAAATTTAAAAAAAATTCCTCACTTAAAATAAAAACTTAAGGACTATTTGACAGAGGGATCGAACCAGTGTTAAGTTGATCCATCTAAATCTTGTTTGGCACAAGGTTTTGAAAAAATCTAAACTCGAGTTTATTGTATTCATGTCATCGAGTATAAAATATTAATTAAAGTATACTTTGTTTCAAATAGATTTACTATTCTAATATTATGATTTTCTTGACTTATTTTACTCTTAACAGATTAACTAAGTAATTTTTATGATAAATAGTAGATGAATTTATTTCATTCTAGTTAGATAAATTGAAATCTAGAAAATAATTTTTTTTCTTTTATAATCACATTAATTGATGTTGAAATCTTTAAAGTCAATATACAATTTCCTTACCTATTGGAAAAAAAAAATATATTTAAATCTTAGTAAAAGATGGGTTGAAATCTTTAAAATCAATCAACTATTTTCTTACAAAATTGAAATTGATTTACTATATTTTAAAACCAATTCATATTGTATTCATGTCATCATGAAATGAAAGTGTTCAACCAATTTATTACCAATAATTTCATTTCAAATTTTCTTTTTTTTTTTTTGAAATCAGATTAACTTAACATTCATAATAAATACTTGTTTAACTTAACATCTGCCACAAACACAATTTAACTTAAAATTCAGCTTAACTAACAATCTTCATGTCCTTCCCATCTAATTAAATATAAATCTCCATGTCCGCAAACACAATTTAACTTAAATCTTCATGTCCGCAAACACAATTTAACTTAATCCTTGTTCTAAACACGTTTTTAATAACAATTTAAAAAATGATAAAGTGGTACAAAAAAATAATAAAAAAATATCTTCATGTCCTTCCCATCTAATTTAATGGAAAAACAGAGCTTCAAAACCCAATAAAAAATTGGTATGATGATTTTTGTAGAGCGACTAAAAATTAATAGGTTGTTTGTTTGTAGGTTTTATTAATATAAATTATGTGTTTGAATTATTTTCTTTTTTTTTTTAATATTTTTTGTGAATGAATATTAACTATTTATTTATTGATAAAGATATAAATACAAATATATATTTTCAATGAATCTTAATTAATTGTTGACAATAAATTGTAGAATAAAAGTTGAATCCTTTGCTTTTATGCTTACCTTGCTTCGTTTGAGTTTATGAACTTTTATCTTCGTTGTGTTTGATGGAACTTGATTTTGTTTGTCTTTCATGGTATAAGTTAATGTTGTTAATTAGTCTTTGATGTTCAAACCCTCAACAAAAACGATCATACAAACAAGTAATTATATATGTATAAATCATTTTTCAAAACCATGAAACAAATGAGTTATTACGCATAATTCCTCCACTAAAACCATCAACCAAACGAGTTATTACAAAAAAATTAAAATGTCTTATCACTCAAAATAACACATCATCCTTAAACTCTCAAAATAATCACTACATAATATTTTCAAACATATGCTCTCTGTGTGTTTAAAGATGAGAGTATGAGAAAGTAATTAATTAGACTAAAAAATGCATCATTTCATCTATCAAAAGTTACGTACGATACGAATAACTTGATTATTTTTTAGATTTTATCAAAATATAGGGACTCCGTTATATTTTTCCAAATCATATGAACTAAAACTGTACGCGGGCTAAATTTTAACTTTCTACCAAATTTATAATTTACCTTTTAATTTTCTTTTACTTGTGTGATTGTGCAGAAGATAAGGTGTTTTCTGAGGGTGGGATTGTCAGACCTGGTGGTAAATATAATTTTTCTTTGCTGGCTGTCTTTGTGATGATCACTTTGTTAATGTAATGAATACTTGAGATGAGAGAAACTCTTTTATCTGGTCACTCAGTTCTGTTACTTGCCTTATATTTTGTATTGACATGTTCAAGTTGTGATTAATGGGTCAAATTCACAAATAACATTGCTATGTTGAAAATGAAAGCATATCAAAATATGATTAGGACGTCTGACCTAAATTCTTACAAACGAATTCGCTTTTACGATAGTTGTTCGGTTGATGTAATTAAAGTTATTTTGATCTATTAATTTAAATAGAAGACTCTGAGTTCGAGTTCTTGCTCAATCGTTTTTCACCTCATTTAAATCGAATTCCGCTTGTAAAGTTATTATAAAATTTTCAAACCCACGAGTCAGGGACTCCAGTAAATTAAAGGGTACTTAAAATTTTGAGCCACAAAAAAGATACGCCTCTAACTATTTATTCTTTTTAAGCCTATCTTGACTATGTTTCATAGTCTTGTGATCCCCTCTTGTTCAAATGTGGTTTTTTGGTTCATTTATGCTACTCTTGAACTTTGGAGTGACAAGCACTCGCTTCAAATTGTTCAACCAAATTAATCACAATTCAATAGAATTTGTTTGGATGGAGAATTGTAGATCGATTATTTTTTAGTGATTATAAAAGAGTTAGATTAGAAATTTGAGTTTTAATAATAACTCATAAAAATACAATTATTTATAAAGAATTTGCAATTAATAGCTCATTTGGATGATAATTTTTATAGAGTGATTGGAATCAAATATAACTCATTTAGATATAGTTAGATATGAGTCCTTATTCTGAGATTGTTAGAAATGAGTGGTTAGAAATAAATAGTTAAAAATGAATGATTATAAATTAGTGATTGTTATAAGCTAAAAATATCATGAAAGACTCGAAAGAGATTGGGGCCCGCACGAAGGACAAATAAGTCAATGCCGACCCCCCGGGATCAACCAAATGGAGGCCTCGACCCCCGGGGGGTCGGCCAAATGGAAGCCACAACCCCCCCGGGGGTCGGTCGAGTCCATACCGGCCCCCCGGGGGTCGGCCAAGCAAGTCCGACTCCTCTAGGGGTCAGCCAAGGAAGGCCTTGACCCCAGGATCGGCCCTTGCAGCCTCACCCTTCTCGGGTCCGGCAACGAGTAGGTCAGTCCGAATGGGCTGGTTGTGGAGGTCAGGACTCTCCGAAGAGTCGACCGAGTCCAAGTAACGCAGGAAGACGCTGCACCTTGTGGCGTCCCCGGTTACAACGAGTAGGTCAACCCGAGTGGGTTGGCCATGGAGGTTAGGACACCCCCCCAGAGTCGACCAAGCCCAAGTAACATATGGAGGCGCTACAACCCGTAGCGCCCCTGGTTACAACGAGTAGGCCAACCCGAGTGGGTTGGTCGTGGAAATTAAGACTCTCATGTGGACGATTCGACCGAGTCCAAGTAACGTTTGGAGGCTTCACACCCCGTGGCGTCCCTCGTTACAACGAGTAGGTCAGCTCGAGTGGGTTGGTCGTGAAGGTCAAGACTCTTCCCTAGGAGTCGACCGAGTCCAAGTAACGTAGGCGGACGCTGCACCCCGTGGCGTCCCCCGGTTACAATGAGTAGGTCAACCCGAGTGGGTTGGTCGTGGAGGTGAGGACCCGTAAGGGTTGGCCGAGTCCAAAGCCGACCTCAAGGAAGGGCGGTCGAGTAGGCTAACTCAGGTGGTTAGTCGTGGAGGTTTGGACTTTCCTGTGGATAAGTTGACCAAGTCCAAGTAGAGCTAAGGGACGTTGCACACCTGTGGCGTCCTAGCACTACAACGAGAAGGTTGCACCCTAAGGGGTCGCCCATGAAGGTGAGGACTTGCCAAGGTTGACCGAGTCCAAGTAACTTCGGAGTCAAGGCCGTTACACCCCAAAGGGTAATGGTCAGGAGTTACGCCGGTATTAATACCCGGCTTGATGACGGACGTTTCTAAACGGTCGGCTATTAAATCGCCCATTAGTGAGTTGCAGCAGTTACGAAACCGATTGCTATAAGAGTCATGTCAATCTTCATTCCAAAGGGGCGGATCCTAAGCTAAGTACCCTTAAGCTGTTCTAAAGTCCACTAAATTATTCTGTCAATTCTCTTACTGACTTAGGCATCGGAGGCCCTGTGGCTCACACCATACCGGTGTGTCTTAATTTCGCTTTTTTGCAGGTCTTTTCGTCCTCAGTTAAAAAAAATCTATTGTGGATATCCGTTGACCATTTTTCGACATCAACAATGATTAGATTAGCTCGTTTGGATGTAGTTGTTTGAAGAGAATCGTAAAACTCATTTATTAAAAAATGTTTACACGAAACAAACACAAGGTTTTTTTTTCTTTTTGAATAAAGTCAACCTTTGTGGGATTAGTTCATTGTTGAAGTAGCTAGTTTGATTTTGAATTGAACCAATGAATGTATTCATTAAAAAATGTTGATTGATTTGTTAGGTTGGATCTGAGATAAGATCTTGTCGAAAAAGTTATCAAAAAAAATTGCATACATGATAATAGATTATGTGGAATTATAAAGAACCCAATAAAAGAATTTCTATAACTTGGATTCCTTATTGGCAAAGACCAGTGAATTTGTGGAAAATGAAATAGAGGATTAGAGAGGTCAAAATAAATGTTTGATTATTTTCTAGAACGGTTAGATTTGATATTTAAATATATTAATAGATATTTAAAATATGGGTTATATGTTATTTATGATTTGTTTGACGATCTTTCAAATTTAATATTCTATATACTAGGTAGATTAGACATGTACGTGTTGTTAATATTAACTTATTAACATGCTTGTGAACGTAAACAAAAAAAAAAGTAACAAAACATTCAAATAGAAACTAAACGAGAAATTTTTAGGTCATGGCCTAATTTCGATATCCACTTATATGGGTTAATTTGAACAACATTCTACTCTTAATTTTTTAGAGTTAAAATAGAATAATGTGATCTATGTTAAGCCATATAGGTTGATATTATTATTTAGGGCATGTCTATTTAGCATACTAAAGCTCTTAATATTTCAAAATTCTATCCAAGTTATCTATCAAAAATGTTACAAGCTAGCTTAGCATCACATAATGAAGAAGCTCGACTCGCACAATAAATTAAAGGGGACATATTGTTTTGGTTCTTGAACTTTCATTTTTATTTCATTTTAGTTTTAGAATTTTTGAAGTTTAATGTTAGTCCATGAACTTTGAATTTTGTTCTATTTTAATCTTTGAACTTTCAAAACTCCAATTTTAATAATTTTGGGATATACTTTGTTTCAATCCCCCGGACTTTCAAAAAAAAAACTTAAAATTAGTTCTTAATTTTTTTTTTTCTATAAGAAAATTATCATCTTTCTTTATAAGTCTTAAAAATGTATTCACATTTAATCTTTGATCTATTAAACTTTATTAACAATATTATTGAACTAATTTCAATAATATTGACATAATAAATTAAATCAATTTTAATTTTTTTTAAAACAGCTTGGAAATCGAAACAGAACAAATCTCTATTGAAAGTTTATAAATTAAAATTATACTTTCGAAAGTTTAGAAATCAAAATGTAAAGAAGTGAAAGTTCATAGACCAAAATAGTATTTTACCCTAATTAAAAAGTAAAATTTGTCAACTTCTTGCCTTGTAATTACTTGTTAATATCTTTGAGAATAACAATGTACGAACATTATGAGAGAAACAATAGATTGAGAAATGAAGTACATTATTATCTCTATAAAATGATGAAAAGTATGCATTCTATACTCCTAGGGGAGTTAACTAGTTTGCCTCATCATTCAAAAAAAAAAACCTCTATGTTTGAGGACTAGTTTCAATCTTTTATTTATGTTTCAAAAATAAACATTTTTATACTTACATTTTAATAATGCTCGCTATCTCTAAATTTGGAGCTAGTTTCAATTTGGTTCATATGCTCTAAAATTGAACAATTTTTTACCCTTTACATTTCAATCATAAGAAAAAAAATAAATAAAGTCAGGTCAAAATTAAAATAATCATTTCATCAATATATTAATATTTAAAATTTTAATCTAGTTATCATTCGTCTAATTTAAAGGTAAAATTTTCAATTTTAAAAGATTGAGACCAAATAAAAATTACTAAAAATACATATGTTTTCATTAATTTATATAAATTTTGGTCGTTTGGCCCTCTATGGATAACATACCCATTTAATCGCTCTAGTAAACCCTAATACTATCAACGGTCAAAAGTATAGTAAAGGGTAGAGTTTGGGGATAAACATAAAGCTGAGATGAAGGTGTCTCTCTCTGGGAGGACTCAGGCAAGACGCCTTCGAAGCTCGACCGGTGCGATTATGTGCATTGTTGAGCTTTTCTTTCTACTCTTTTAAGGGTTGGGAGAGAGCATTTGATGTGTGAGTGAGAAGATAGAAGCTCAAGAGGAGCTGTTATGGGTTTAGATGTATGGGGTTTTTGTCGAGTTGGGTGAGAGATTGTCAAGCTCTACCAAATCACATAATATACAATACATTAAACCAAACATGCACAATTATCAGAACTATATTCTAACTTCTAAAACAAAAGAATTAAATCATAACTTTATCCTAAACTAAGGGACCAAATTTGTAATGTAACCTAGCAGTCATTTTGATAAACCATCAGAGTAATTAAGGCACATTTACATTCTAAATTGAGCTTAAGGTAATGCTTTGAACAACAAAATGATAAAAAGGAGACTATGTGAGTTATAACAAAATTGGATTCTCAAATGTAATATAAATATACTAAATTATGTAAAATCATCTCAAGAACCAAAGAAACCATGTCTTCATAATAAACAGCTGAAGACGTTATGAAGTGATAGGCAGGAAATCTAATACACATGAAGTAAACTCTGCATTTCTGTAAGCATTTGGTGCTAGATGGGGCTGAGATAGTTCACAAATCTGCCTGTAATCATGTTCAGGGAAACGTGTCAAGCATTGTTCATATCAATCTCAAATGATGTGCACCAAAATTTTAAGCCAAAAACTGATGCTGAAGCTAGGTACCATAGTCACAATCACACCATCAAATAACAGTTGCAAGTATTTCAAAACGGGACCATGAATTAGGAAGCTGAAGGCATAAAAGTAATAACTTCACTTCAAAATAAAAAATTCAAACTAGCGCTTTTTCTTTTTTTTTTTTGAGATTCCACAATAAGGTGAGGGATTCGAACCCGACCTTGTGGTCCTTGAGCATACATGTTGCTGAGTTATTGCTCTTTTGGCGAATTATTGCTCTTTTTGATTATAAGTATACTTCTTTCTTTTTTTCTTTTTTTTTTGACCAGGAAATGAAAGTTTCGCTCCACCATATCTGTGGTAACTACGTCAGTCTCTAAGCCAGACGCTTGGAGAAATAGAAGGAATGAAGACACGGGATTAAGGTTTAGGGTTTAGGGTTCTATTTCATACACTTTATGTCAATGGAACTATGCTCTTGTTGGCTCTATTTCCAACTTTCCTAATTTGTAGATTTTATTCCAGGATTCTATTCCACTTTTTTCATTAAAGATAGAGATTCCCACGTCAAATAATTTTCCCATCCTTCGACATTAAATTTTTTTTTTTTTAATTATATATAAAAACAAAAGAAAGAAATTAAGACCATACTATTGTTTCAAAATCAAGCGAGGCATGTCATTTCAGCTAAAGCTTTCAAATAGCTTCCTGAATCTACTGTCCGAACATATAAAAAAGGGTCGTCGTCAGAAATTGGTTTTACGCTTGTACTTTTGCAACTGGACTATAGTGAAACTTTTTTCTTTAAATAAGTGAATACAAACTGCAATCCTAATGAAGATGGTTAATTTTTAGGGTGTGTTTTTTTGTAAAAAAGAGCGGAGTGGGGAGGAGCGGACAGGTTAATAATGATTGAATACTTGTTTGAGGATTGATGTTAGTAGTGGTTGAATAATGAATTATTTGTTTGGAGATTGGTATTAGTAATGGTTGAATGATATGTTTGATGTGAAATTTGATAGAGTTTGATAATTGTTTAAAAGTGATTGTTTACTACCAAATGCAAATGAATGATTTTTGAGTAGTGGTTAACCACTTCTACCAAAAACAAGCATAACCTTAAGGTCTGCTTATTAGAAAGATGAACACGAACACGAACAAAGATAATCAAAGAAGAAGTTCCTTTATTTCCGACCATAATGGTGAGTTCTTAATAAGAAGACAGAAGGGAATCATTTCTCTGGATTTTTGTTTCCAATGACATAAGTTCTCTGAAAACTTGCAGCATTTATCAGCATCTCATCTAAATTAGGTCAGCTAATCAGAAAGATGACATAAGTTCTCTCAAAGAAGATGCTCTTTCATTTCCGACCTTAATGGCGAGTTCTTAATCAGACAAATGGAATCATTTCTCTGGAATTAGGCTTCCAATGACATAAGTTCTCCGGAATCTTGCAGCATTTATCAGGCATCTCATCTAAATTATGAGGCTATTTGGAAGACAACTGTTACAACACCATGTTCCAGAGTGCACACAAAAGAACGGCAATACGATAATATTGATAATAAAACTATTGGTAACAAAATGTGCATGGTCAGCTACCTTTTGAGAGGGTGGGTCGCTCCCAATTGTCAACCGACTCGCGAATCA
>JBBMEG010000005.1:3179283-3193292 GCA_037832605.1 Cyclanthera cordifolia | reverse complement strand
TAGGCTCATGACTTTGTGAAACTGGATTTAGTTGCCTTTTTGGGATGTTTTGGTTTAAATCTTTAATATTTGGGTACTCGTTGACTATTTTATCGAAAATTGCAGTTAAGATTAAATGAAGCATTTCCATTCATCGTTTTAACTAGAGTTTTTTTTTAAGATGCTTTACTAGTTGTTTATTTAAGTAGATAAAAGTGTCCTAAGTTTAGGACGGGTCTTTACACAAGCTATTATTACAGTTTATTCTTTATAATCACTCAAAATAACTCTTCATTTCAAAACACTCTAAATAAATATTCCACAATTTACAAACAAACACTCCACAGGGAATTTAAGATATCTTTTTTAAATAGGTAATTTTGTTGAGATGAAAATTGAGTGTTTTAGGTATAATTTATTTCTCATTTTGAGAAAGAACACCAAGTTAATTTTAGAAAAAATTAGTCATTATGCCAAACAGATTTTAAAAGGTAGTTAGTTATTACTAATATATAAAGGAAAGAGATTATAATGAAGATTTGTTGTTCTAATTATAAATATACGCAAATTATAAAAATATATGTCATAATACTTATTGATACCAATTACTATATTTGCTAATTTTTACGAGCATGAAGTTTGATAAATTACGTATAAAATATTGTAATTTTTGAAATTTATTAGTGAAGTAATTAAGTACTTAAAAAAAAACTTGGGGGGCAATTGGATTTGGGGGAAAGGAGGAGGAGAGGAAATGGAGGAAAGAAATTTCAGGTTTATTTTTAACGCATTATAGTCTCTCCCAACTCCTATTCAATTTCTCCCGAACATTCCATTAAACATCAATTCAAACTTTATACCAAATTTATTCTAAAATAAACATCTTATCTCCTAAACACAAATTCCAAAAAAGCCTTTTCCAAACATCTCTCCTTTAAAACACAAATTCTCAAACAAATACTTCATATCTTCAATTCACTTAATTTCCTCTGCTTCCTCTCATCTCATCAACCTCGAATTCAATCACTCTCTAAGAGTAAAGTTGGATACTTTTCCAACTAAATACAAAACTAAGGTGTACTAAAAAAAACAAAACTAAGGTTAAAATTTGAAAATTTGTTGTACATCTCATATTCGAGCATTTTTAAAAAAAAATTGTTCTTTAGTTTAGAAATATTAAACAAAAAAAAAATCTGACATAGCAAAAAAAAAAAAAAAGTTGAGGCACCGAGTAGAGAGGAAAAAGAAACTCACTCATCTGATGTTTTCAATCAATGGAATATATAATATTCAATCAGTGTCACAGATAGTCTTCAATCAGTGCAGTAGATAATTTTCAACCAATATGTTCAAAATGTCCACACTTAAAATTCAACCCCCTACTTCCAACATTTAAGGCACAAAATGATAGCTTTAATCAAGTGAACTAATTGATTTCAATCGGTTCAATTGAACCAATTGAAAATAATCATGAAACTATTAATTGCATTGTGAAAAATGAAGGAAACTAGATAAAGATGAAGTAAAGAAAGAAGAGAAGATTAAATAAGTGAACGAAGAAGTTACATAATCTCTTAATGTTTAATGACTTCAATCACCAATATTGATTGAGACAAGTTATGACGACGATTGAAATCAATTAGTTAAACTAATTGAAAATAATTAAGAGAAAACTTATTAAAGTTAATCAGTAAAAGATAATGAATAAAATTTCGAATGAAATGAATAAAGTTAATCAGTGTCACAATTGCCTTCAATCGAGTGAACACAATTGGTGACACTAATTAAGACAATAGTAAACACTAATTGAAAACAAGCAAAGCTTATTGAAACAAATGGATTTCCCAACTTCATTTCATTAATTTCATCTACAAATCCAATATTTGCCACTTCGTTGATTTATCCTTCTGAAACTTGTTTACTTCGTTGTTGCGTAGTGCAAATTTGATATGAAAATTCTTCTTGTAGCTACTGGTGAGAGATTGTTTAATGGGTTATAGTACATCATCTGTCGCAGTTTTTCTCTCTTAAGAATCGAAGAAAAGTCGTGAATAAAAAAAAAAGAGAACTAGGAAACCCAAGCTTCGTCATTTTTATAAGGCTAAGAACAATGCGTACACCAGGGGTTGATTGTCTATAAACTACCCTTAAACATAAACAAGATTGTGACTATGTCCTCTTTAAGACTTAATGTAAAGCGCGCATGAGTGGATGACCAATTGACACAAGCTACCAATAATTCACCTAGAATGATTAGTTCAACATCTTCCACTTCTATAAATTGCAATTATACTATTTTTAACCCTAACCCACACCTCGAAGTAATTAACTCGTGCTTACTTTCGAGAAGGTAAAAATATGAAAAATGTAGTAGTCATTCTACACCCCAAATTTAATAGAAACAACTAATTAAAGTGTTAAATAGATTTAGTGAAATGCATCATACAATTCGTACACATGACACACTACCTAGTAACATGAAAAACATGACAACGACACAAAATTGTTTTCAATAGAAAAATAGAGTAGTAAGCTTAAATGCCACATTCTAGCTGAAAATGATTTACAACCCAGCTCACCTAATATTATAATAGCATTATAGTATATCTAGCTTGGAAGTAACTAAAAACAGTGAAGGAAAACATCAACAAACTGGAAAACGCACATGGTTCCTTGAAGTTTGAAATTGTAGAATAAGTAGGGAAAAACTAACTCTCTTCTTTTCATTGAATGTGGTTTTTATATCTCCTTTGATTCTTTGATCAACGGCTAGGATTCTTGGGAATGCAGTGAGTTCATCTAAGACAGAAAAATTTGTCAAAATTGGTAGTAGAATGCTCTCAACATCATTGGTTCTGATTTCTGCTAATATAGATGTGGTTTATTCTCCCAAATTCTTGCTTATGTCTCAAACAATTCCTCAGTCACAACTTTTACTTCGACTGAATGTGATCCTTCCATCAATCCAAGATCATACAACACAACAAACAACATTTAGTGCGATTTTTGGAATGTCTTATGATTAGTTTTCAACATTCATAACTCTTAAGACTATTAAGATCTTCAAATTTTAATAGTAATCCGCAAAGTAGTCAAGCATTGTAATTAGGAAAGTTTCTATTGGGTTAGATACTTTTTAGTGACAATTGTTTTCTATACGATTGCATAATCTTATAAAGTAGTTCTCATTAAGAGAGAATAACTCTCTATTTGAGCATTATTAGGCATGATCTTTAACAATGACCTCTCCATGATCCTTTTAGTCAGCTTCAACTCAACAATCCTGATATAATCCAAAATTTCACGGTATGACAACCACAAGTAAGATACATGTATAAATATACTCTGTAATAATCTTCAACCAAGGTACAAAGTACAGTCCGTACCAACAATATACAAGTAAATATATGTAACATAAATAGAGGACATATTAGCTATCTATGTTCTCACAAAGAACATACTCTAAGGTACATTTTAAGGTTATGGACATGAAATATCTCTCATGACTTTTTAATCTATCATGACTCAAAATACATCTCAGGATCTATAATATTAAGTATGTCTCGCCATCTTTTTTAACACAAAGCTCATGAAGTATGTACTTTAGGTCGTGCTTGAGACTACTGTTATGCTGGCACTTGTTCCCTCAATCTATTTACTGACATTGCAATCTTCTCCTATGACAACTCTTGGTCTTTCATCTACACGACTTTTGAATTTATAACCTAACAAAAAGCCAACATTTTATGTTAATTCAACAAAAATCTTCATAAACTTAAATGCTTCTACCATCCAGCATGCCAATCATCTTCTTGTATTTGTCGAAATGTACTTTCAATAGCATTTTTGTGAAGATATTTGCAACTTGATCCTGACTTGCCATATGCAGCAGTTCCATACTTCCTTCCTTCACGTGATATCAGATAAAGAGAAAACAAACGTATATGTGTTTCATTCTTTCATGATTCACTGGATTCTTTTTCAACTCAATTTCTTATTAATTTTTTACTTAAATCACGGTTGCACCTAGTTGCTTTAACTCCATCTTGCTCAATAAATTTTTAAGTCATATCGCATGACATACACACCAAAGTACTGCCACATATATGACAAGAGTGTCACGATTGGTTGTTTCTTTGAAAGCCAAGTAAGTGCAGGGTTGCCTATACATAATACATATCCCGATGTACTTTTTCGATTGTCTATGCCTCCACATTAATCACCAATTAGAGTAACAAATCAAGTTGTAATCTTCTGCTTTCGAGTAGAATAACCTGAGTAATATTGTACCTTGGATGCATCTTAGGACTTGCTTCAATGCCTTCCAATGTGAATAAACCGGCTCCTCCATGAACCGACTCATAATGTTGACACTTAAGGAAAGATCTGACCTTGTGCATGTGAGATAGCGAAGGCTTCCTACCAAACTCCAGTATCTACTCGCATCTACACGTTATCCTCCATCAAACTTCGAGAGCTTTGCACCTGGTTCCATTGATATTTGATATCGAGTTGCAATTTTCCATCTTGTACTTCTTCAAATTCATTGTTGTATATGTTTCATGTGATACATAAATACATGTCTTTCCTTGTTTAATCTACAAATCGAGGAAAAACTTTGATAAGCCCCACTATATTCTCATATAATAATCCCACTATTTGTCTTTTGTGAAGTCTTGTTTGTTATGTCTCTAACTACCAATATGTATAAGCTAAAATAACTATTTTGTTGGCATGATATCTGTCATCTTTCGCCAAATTATATTTATCTCACGATGTTAGTATGAAATGAATATATGTTCATCATTAGTTAATGCCTACAAATTTAATTTTATCAAGGATAAAAATGCATATTTAGGTACAATTCTAAAATAAATGAATTACAATACAACTTTGGTAAAGCAAAGCTGCATAAATAGGTTATAACACTTTTATCTACTCATCGTTTTAGTTATTGAACTTCGAACTTATATAATAAACTATAAAGTATTGTACACATCAAATGAGGATGATGCTAGTGCTTCACTTACTCGAACAATAATGGACAAGTCTTCCATTGAGTGTGGTCATTCAATCAAAATTTAATGGTGCAACAAAATATTGCTAAATGGAAACTCCAACAAATTATTAAAGAAAATTACATTTTTAATTATGTACATATAAATGACTTTATCACTATCCTATTTTGCTAACATAAATTTTCATCTATTATATGACAATTATAATTTGACTATCTAATGAATGTTATGTTCTTACTATTTCAAATACATGTTATTTTCTCATTTAAGGAAAACAACTGAATTGTTAAAGCATAAATAATATGTTATATAACAAAAAATAAAATAAAATAAATAAATAACATATGGAATTAATTAAAAAAAAGCATGTAAGTTGGTAAGTATAAGTTTAAACTTAAACAACTCAACTTAACATGTATACAAAACATATCTTAATTACTTAACACTCAACTTAATTTAACTCTATTGAACAATCATAAGATTAACTTAATGCAATTAACTTAATTTATCCACCAAACACAAGTTAACTTAATCTTAATCCTAATACCAAACACGTCATAGAAGTTCAAGTGTTTTTCCGTGAGAGAGAACTCCTCGGAGAAACCACCACTCCCAAGGAATACTGTAATATAGAATTTAAAAAGTGTTATAAATGAGTATTTACTAACTATACATCAAATATCTGCACCCAAACGAGTTATTGTAAAAATTCAATAGAACCATTAAAAATGACTTCAATTTTTTTGTGTCGGTGTGCATTATTAATAATTTTACTAAGTTATTATATAAAATAAAAATTTAATGTAAATTATTTTTTATCATATGTATATACCTAATATTACGAACTTTGTGACATTTTTTTGATACAAACTTTGTAAAATTAATGTATACTTATCAATTCAAAATAGAGCAGGTTTGATCGTTCGTCTTATTGTTGAATTAAAAAAAAATTATAACTTTTGCACTTAATATTTTATTAAGTTATTATATAATAAAAAACTTTAAAATTAGTCGTATATTAATTTTGAAATTAATATTGATGGAATTAAATTCAACGATCTTAGCAATTTTAATACGTACAAATATAAAGTGTAAATTTGAAAGTTCATACATCAAATAAAATAAATTTGAAAGTCTAGAAATAAAAAAATGCATATTTAAAAGTCTAGATTTTAAAATGGAACAAAATTCAAAATTTAAGATCGAAATAATAGTTAAACCAAAGTTTTATGATATAATTTAATTATATTTTAACGACACACTATTATAACTTTAAATTGACATAGTTTTTATTTATAACAACTTTTTATATCACATCAAATTTAAAGTTTTTATTTATAACGAGATATTAATTGATTCAGTTTTAATTAGAATTAGTAATGACTTATTACCAGACATCAATAACGTTTGCAAACTTAGTGATTGATAAAAGAGCAATAACTCAACGATATGAGTACATATCAAAGGACCGTGACAAGTTCGAATTCCGCCCCAATTACCGTGATAAAAAAAATTATAAAGATTTAATTGATGTATATTACAGTTGTAATTATTAAATTTTAACATTATTTAAGAAAATTTTCAAAAAAAATAATAATTAGAAGATACAAATGATACACAAATTTTATTCAAATGTGTATTTTCCGAAGTTCATCCAAACTTGTCTCCCACTCTATGCATAAAACACTTAACCAAACACCACCCCACCTTCTCACCTCAAGCGAATGGAAGAATAATACTTCAAAAGAAGGAAAAAACAGGTAAGTACAAAAAAGAAAATGGCATTCAAAATAAAATTTGAAATAAAAAAAAAAAAGAAAAAGAAAAGAAAAACGCGGTTTGGGCTCCTCCACCGCTTCCTGAGTTGTCGCTCTTTGGCGTTTCCTTCGCTCTCTCCCACTCATTCTCTGCTCTCTCTCTCTCTCTCTTACAAGAAAGAGTAGCTAAGCTGAAGAACTTGAAGTTTACAGAGTGAGACAATTCCATTTCCATCCACTCCACTTCACTTCACTTCACTTCCCCCTCCATCTCCGATCTGCTTCCTTTTCAAGCTATGCTGCTCTAGCTTTCCACTTCCCTCCTCCAATGTCTACTTCCGACCCCAAATCCCGCCCCCGTCCCGGCCCTTGGCCCCCCGCACCGGACCCATCCTCAATGCCGCCTTCTTCCTGGGCCAAACGCACCGGCTTCCGCCCCAAATTCTCCGGCGAGACCAATGCCACTGATTCCGGCCATGTCGCTCTTCCTCCTAGGCCCAAGGGCTCCGATTCCCACTCAGATCTCGAAGCCGGCCGTCTGCGTGGGAGTTCTGCGAGTAACGGAGAGCCCGCACCTCGGCAGCCTCAGCCTCAGCCTCAGCCTCAGCCGCAGTTGGATAAGGATAAGGACAAAGATCAGCCGGTGAAGAGGAGGAGGGATTCCGATGGGTTACCCAAGGGTTCTGCTCCTGCTCCCAATGGACAGCCTCCTCCTCCTCCTCCTCCTCCCGAACCTCGGCGCCTGCCCAGAAATGAGGATGTGGTGGATGTTCTGCCGCAGACTGGGGATGATGATGGATTTGTGGCTAGACACTCGCACATGAAGTACGAACTCAGAGATACTCCTGGTCTTGGTCAGTTTTCAATTCTTTTTCATGATGGAGTTAACGACACTTTATTACTCATATTGTAGGGTTTGTAATTGATAACTTTCGTGTTTGTTGGTGCTCGAAATTTCAGTCCCGATTGGTCTATATGGATTCCAGCATTACATTTCCATGTTGGGTTCATTGGTTCTTATACCGCTTGTTATCGTTCCTGCCATGGGTGGCACTTATGTAAGTGGATCAGATTTACATGTTTGTGTGGAATTTGTGTAAATTCTTTGATCTGATTAGAGTTAGTGGGTTATAGGAGGATACTTCAAATGTGGTATCTACGGTTCTCTTCGTGTCGGGCATCACTACGCTATTGCATACGTCTTTTGGCTCAAGGTTACCGTTGATACAAGGTCCATCATTTGTTTTCCTGGCTCCAGCATTGGCAATTATTAATTCCCCAGAGTTTCAAGGACTTAGCGGGAATGTATGCTTCTATTTTGCTTTGTTTTCTTTTTGTTTTTTTATTGCTCTATGGAAATTAGCAACTCCTGCATTTGTATCATGGTTTCTCCATCTATAGAAATTATTTTAGAGCATTTTAATTACAATCTTATGTGCACTGCTTAATGTTTCCTTTGCATTCCTTATTAATCATAACATCAGTCTACTTTTTGTCTCCGCCTTGATAGACTATTATTTTTCATTGCTATTAGAAGAGACTAGTTATTTGAGGAGAACAAAAATTGGACCAGTACCATAATTATGGAGACAGTAACCGGAAGTTCTAGCTTCCTACTAGAATTACATTTATAGGCCGTGAATGTGACATCTATTTCATTGAGGAAACTAAAATACAATCAATTCATTCTCTCTAGTCCCTTCCAATGTGATTTATCTTTTTTACTTGTCCTACATTTAAGGGATCTCTAATTCTAAGAGCTTTTATGCTATATATTGAATTGTATATAATGTTTTCTGTGTGTTTTTTATGAAAAAATTGATGCTTGCAGAATTTTAAGCATATAATGAAGGAGTTACAAGGTGCAATTATCATAGCTTCAGCATTTCAAGCAATACTTGGATATAGTGGACTGATGTCACTACTTTTAAGGTATGATGTTGTTGACTTCTTACAACTTTCTGCTCACACATTACTCTACCAAGTAATTGATTTATCCTTTTCAGGTTGATCCATCCTGTAGTTGTGGCCCCAACTATTGCTGCTGTTGGACTTTCATTTTATAGTTATGGTTTTCCGCTGGTTGGTGCCTGTCTTGAGATTGGTGTTGTGCAGATACTGTTGGTTATTATATTTTCTCTAGTACGTCCATCTACATAGTTTCTTTCCTTGAGCCATATTTCACTATTTTGATGAAAAAAAGCGAAAAAACTTTTGCTTTTTAGTTCTCCTGTCATTTTATCAGTTTTATTCCAAACAAATTACTAACACACTTTCCATGAATTCTACAGTACCTACGGAAGATATCTATTCTGGGCCATCGGATTTTTCTAATATATGCAGTAAGTGAGGAGTTGCAATGCTATGATATTTTCTACTTCTGAAATTGCTACTTTCCTTCTTTATTTTTGTTTTTTGATCTGCATGGGATTGTTTATGATGTTTTATTTCATTGCAGGTTCCACTTGGAATTGTTATCACATGGGCGCTGGCTTTTTTGATGACAGAAGCTGGAGTTTATAGTTATAAAGGCTGTGATACCAATGTACCCGCCTCAAATATAATATCTGACCACTGCAGAAAACATGTTTCAAGGATGAAGCATTGTAGAGTTGATACTTCTCATGCACTTAAATCTTCACCATGGTTTAGATTTCCATATCCTTTACAGTGGGGCACTCCTGTCTTCCATTGGAAAACAGCAATTGTTATGTGTGTTGTCTCTGTCATCTCATCTGTGGATTCGGTTAGTAGTCTCTTACTTTTTTAGTCTTCTTAGTTCTTCGTACAGATAATTTTTCCAGCATCACGTTTCCTTTTCATTTATATATATATGCATACATGCACGTTTATTACAAAAAACAATTTTGGAAATGTCTGAAGTTTGTTCAAGGAAAACCATCTCTCCAGGTTAGGCAGGACTGATCAAAGTATGAAGGGGTTCATAAGGTTAAGTGCTTGATGGTTCTCTTTCCCATGCTAACTGGTGTAGCGTTGTTCCAAAAACTGTTTAGTAATAGTAATGTTAAGGCAGCCTGAAGTGATGGTATTAAAGTGAGCTGCGCTACGAACTTCTTCCCTAGACCCTTCTACACCCTTCAACATTCTCTAATTTCTTTTCAACTCGATGTTCCAAATGATAGCAAAGAGCTGCTAGAAAAGCCACAATCACGAAGGGGAATCTTCATAAATTATGATCTACATTTGTCAACATGCTTTCGAATGAAATGAATCATTGGAGTCCTAAAACAAAAGTCGAAGATCTCTATGTGAAGGTCAATGGTTCACTGGTGCTGATTCTTTTGGCAACCAAATTACCAATGAAGAAAAAAAAAAATCTATACATATCCATGCTGTAGGGATTTTAGCCTTCCATGACTTAGTAAAGAGCATGGAAGTTGAAAGGGGAGGTTATTATTGTTATTATTACTATTTTTTACTTATTAGTTGTTCAAGTGTTCAACAATTGCAAGGGTGAAATATCAAATCATTAACCTTAGGGATGGTAGTTAGTGCCTATGTTTAGATTGGCGTAGGTAGAGGTTATATAATCAAAGAGGTGAAGAAATAATAACAAGAGAAACAGATTGATGGCCTATGGGTCCAAGTACGATAGTTGCTAGAGTTAGGGTAAAGACAAACAGTATGTAATTAGAACAAAGCAGCCTCATAAAGTGGAAGTTACTAGTTGATTTTTTTTTCATATTTTGATGCTGAAAAGAAATTCTACAACATGCAACGTGCAACATGCTCTCACCTTTGTCCTTTCTCCTCATTTTTCCTTCATCAACCTTCATCAACCTTCATCATCTCTGCCCTTAAGCTTCGCAACATGGGACCTTCTTTCACCTACAAGATTGATAGAAGATCATTTTCTATTCAAAATGATCCCTGAATCTATTCTTACTTTCATTTTCTGATTCTTCCAATGATAAGAGCTTTGGCTTCAAGAATGCTTCACCAGGCTGTATAAACTCACCCTTACACAAAAGTTCTTCATTTAGACTAGAGTTCAAGAATTGAAAGTTTGGATTGAAAATAATTTTAGGAAGAAAGATCATAGTGCAATGAAAATCCACATTTCTAGAGGAGATGGTAAAAAGTGTTGGTTGGGGTTCCTCCAATCGATTGACGCTTTCATTCGATATTCAAATAGCCATTGTAGTCCTAGCATCACGTTGTTAACCATAACCCTTTCATCCTTCGGAACAAATTATTCTTCCGTCAAATATATAATGTGCAAAAAACAGAGTATCCAATAGATCTGCATTGATAAGATGTCCTCTCCCTCCTCTTCTCGTGAAGAACTTCCATGACTCATGGAAATCAATTGAGTCAGCATTGAGAAGTGAATACTCTTCTTCCCTATCTTTGACTCATTTCCAACTAGATAAATTTTCATTTCTTGTATTGATTCAGAACAAGGAGACACCATGAGTAACTATTTCATACATCAATGAAAATGTTGGTTTCCTATAAAAATGCCAACAATTGTTTTTGAATATTACGTATAGTTTGTCCTCATTACATCTCTACTCCTTATATATAAAACTCTCTAAGATTATCTCTCCTCTCTCTTTTCTTTTCTCTCCATCATTCACACACCTCACTCTCTCCCCTTCATTGCTCTCTTCAATGATGAACCCTTCCCTCTACACCCATCAATGGATACATCTCCTCACACCATGGAGATTGATAGGGAGACATACGCCAGTGACAGAAGAAAGGGATCCCAATGGTGATGAGAAATACCTTTCTTTTTTGAGCCAATGTGCTGTATTTTATACAAGAGGGAAGTCAAGGATTTAAACCATATGTTTTAAGACAATAAGTTGACTTAAAAAAAAATGTGGGGTTAGTTTTAAATGTTTTTGGTTTTGTGTCGACAAGATTTTGTAGAGCTTGATTAGAGAGTGGTTTACCTATATTCCATTTTTTAGAAGGGGGAATTTTTGTGGAAACGTGGATATGTGCTATCACGCGGTGTATCTAGGAGAGAAATATTACATATTTTTAGAGGGGTTAAGTGATCTTTCGTCAAGTGTGGGCCCTTATTAAGTTATATGTTACTCTTTGAGCTTTGTTACTAATCTTTTTTTTGTAATTGCACTTCGGGTATAATCTCTTTAGGCTGAAGAGCATTGTATTTGGTCTCCCTAGTTTCTTGAGCTGTTTTTTTTGGATGCCCATAGTTATATTCTTTCACCTTCAACACTCCAAAATCAAATTCTCTCCCACCTTTCTCTAAAGCCAATCCCTAATTTGCGGTTCTTCATTTCCCACTGACACTGGAGGGAGGTCGCCTCCTTGTCCGCCGGCCCTTCCACTCTCCTTCATCTTAACTTTGCCCCCTTCTCACAAGTCATCTTCTCCCTCATTCTCGAATGCCCTCTTTGTTTCTCCCTAACTCTCTCCTTCGATGATCTTCTGCAACTCTCATCTCAGAGCTTTTTTTCCCATTCTTGATGTCGCACCAAATGATAAGAGAGAGACCTCTTCCCTCGTCTTGACACTTGCTGTAAACAATGGCCCATCTTTATCTTCGAGCTTTTCTTCCTTTTTCTCGACGTCAAAACAAATGACGAGAGACCCCTTATCGTCTCGACGTTCGCCATGACATCACCATCTTCATCTCTGAGCTTTTTCCCCTTTCATGAAGTTGCATCAAACAACGAGAGATCTCTTCCTCCGCCTCGACATTCACTACTAAAATGTCCTCTTCCCACATTTCGACGATCGATACAAACGACGTCGCATCATCTGACCTTAGAGATAGTAGGCCATAGAGCACCTTCGACCTCTTCTTCCCCTCTTGATCTAGCAGAAGACACCATCAACTTTTTTCTTCCCCACTCGATCGACTTAGGATCAAAGCACCGCCCTATCCTCCCCCATTGACGGGGAACCCTCTCCCCCCTTGAGATTTTCTTCATCTTGCTCTTTTCGTGCTGGAATTGAAGTGGTGCTCAGATCGGGTTTTTGTGTTTCGAAAACATGGATAGAGGAGATGATCAGAGACAAGGGTAAACCCTAGAATGGACCTTCAAGGACCATTTGACTTGACATGAGTTGTTTAGGATTGTGGCACCAAATCGAGATGTCTTGATGGCTTGGGATGGCATCCACATCTGCTTTTCTTCTTAATAGATTGTTTTTCTTTTATTTCTTTGTAAGGTTGTACTTGTACACGTTTCTCTTCTATCTTTCTCTCTTTTATAATTGGCCATAACAACCCTTCCTCCCTTGTAACTTTATCATTACTGATAAGCTTTTGTTTCCTATAAAAAAATAGTTATATTCTTTCCCTATTTCTCAATGAAAGATTGGTTTATTATAAAAAATAATTATTACTTTTTTTTTGACACCATAGTGATAATTGCTTAAGTTCCCTAATATGAGTGAAAGACAATATCTCCATTGGTATGACACTTTTTGGGTGAAACTAAAAGTAAAGCCATGAAGGTTAATGGTTGAAATAGACTATTATACTATTGTGTTAATAAGTGGAGAGTTGTTGGCTTTTACTATTGATATTATCATATTAGATATTTCTCATTTCCAATCCCACTAGTGAAGAAGGGAGTGTTGGTTGATAGTTTACCCAAACCAAACAACTTAAGCTTTTGGGTTGATTGATGATTTAACATATGTCAGTATGTGTTGAATTATGTTAAACCACCCTAGGATAAATTTAATTATATCAACCAACAATAACAATATGGTATTAGAACTCATGTTGGTAAATTTTAGTGGGTATTTGATGCAAAAAGTTGGATTCAACCCAAGCTAGTAAACTTGAATGGATAATTGGTCCACAAAATTTGGATCTAATCTAAGATAATGTTTCCATTGTGGCACCATCTTAAGGGGGGCATGCTGGAGATCCTCACCATGCCATTGATGAATGGTCAAACCTTTTTATTTTGAAATTGAACCCTCTCAGCTAATTGAAAAATAGGAGTGGAATCAAGGAATAACTCTCTCTCCTCTTCATATGGGATCTTCCGTCTAGTTTCAGTTTAATGAGGAGAAAAAATGTGTCTTTATAGCGTTGTGTTACTTTCTGCTTACTACTCTCTCTCAAGAGAATTGAATCATGAAAGGAAGTAGCTTGACTTTCAAAGCTGTAAAAGGGTTTAGGAGAAAAATATGTCGTACTTTTTCTCATTGAGCTAGGATGTATTTATACACAATTACAATCTTAACTAACCTCAATATAATCCTATAATATCTAAATACAATCTTAACCAACCTA
>JBBMEG010000005.1:3157895-3179183 GCA_037832605.1 Cyclanthera cordifolia | reverse complement strand
TAATCCTATAATATCTAGATACAATCTTAACCAACCTAACAACCTAAATATAATCCTATAATTTATTCTAACAAAAGCAAAGTCATGAAAGACAAACCTACGACGACCATCATCCGTGGCCTATTTTTGTTCTCCCTCGCTCGGGAAGGTGGATCAAAGTAAGGTATCTTGCTTCTCGAAAACCCTCCATCTCCAAGCCCCTTGTATAGGCTGTTGAAGCGTTACTAAATTGATATAAGAAGGATAGTCTGAACCACCTAAAGAAACCCAATCATCCCTGTATTTTGCCACATACATGGGTTTGGTTTTGTTATTACACTAAGTAGTAGAAGGTGAAATAGTATAACACTTTCTATTCCTTTTCAGTAAGAATCCCTGCTTGCCTTAATAAAGTGCCCTAGGTAAATCCGGGAAATAGGCAAAGCGAAGAAGTCGGTGGATAGTAGGTTTATTCTTTCTATTTTCATCGAAATCGTGGTCATGCCACTTTTCAATATGATGAACCCCGACCCTATTCGAACGGGACATCTTTCTCATTTTAATGTGCAACGACATCTCATTAAAGGTGTAGAGTTCTCAACATCTTTATAAGATATATAGGTGGCTCCCCTCATCACTAATTGGTTTTGAGATGGTCCCTCACATTATCTAATAACTAACATCCAAAATATGCCCCAAATTTAGGAGTATTTCATAAATTTCACTTTATCTAATAATTAACATCTAAACTATGCCCCAAATTTAGGAGTATTTGATAATTTCGTAGCTCTGATACCATATTGAATTATGTTAAACCATAAACTCAAAAGCTTAAGCTTATGAGTTAGAGTAAATCTAATTACATTAACCAACTCTCACTCGTGGACTTAGAAATTTGAGAAATGTTCTACAAGTGGAATTAAATTTTAAATAGAGAGGAAATGACTTGGCAGAGACTCAGACTCAAGATCTCTTGCTCTGATACTAGTGATTTAGAAGGCGCGAGGTGCAAAAAAGGCGCAAAAGCTCTTTGGAGCCTAAGGCCCAAAAAAGTGTGGGTTTTATTTTTAAGGCGCACAATGTATAAAAAATAATAAAAAAATATATTTACCACAAAACATACATATTAATCACATTCAATATAGAATGTTTCAATAGTCATCTATATATGCGAAACTAACGGAAGCTTTACAATAAATAAATAAATATGATGTCAACTGATGACTGATCGGAGAAGAAGACTCTCCAAGCACCTCTGATGAGTCTTCAACAACAGTGTCGACGAGGAGGGGTCTGGATTCATCTAAGCAACACTAACGATTTCGTATGAGATGGAGAAAAAAAAGACGATTTTTTCGTTTAAAAGGGACGAGGAAGAGTTGCCTCACCATTAATCACTGCAAGGTTTCTTTTTTCTAAAAAAAACAAGAGTCGCTTCACATCCTTCCACTCAAACACCAACGAATCTCCTCTTGTGTTAATCTCCAAATACCATCAAGCAAATGATTTCTTAAAAAATATTTAAGCATAGAAAAAAAAAAAAGTCAAAATCAAAGTATTTGGAACAAAATCATTTATTGTTTTCATATTATTTGTTCTAGTTATTATTATTATTATATGTGTATATAAATAAAATTGATGTATCCCAAACGTGTCTGTGTCTTAGTTTTTCAAAATTGATATGTTTGGTCGTGTCCGTGTCCGTATCCGTGCTTCATAGTATGATGCACAGACACTTAAAATAGGGAAAGAATTCGTGTCAGACACGTATCAGACACACATTCTTCCGGACACTTCTCGAACACGTGTCTGACGCGCCATTTTAAATGTCTTAATTTTTTATTATTTTTTTAATATTCGGACACACTTCGGACTAGCGTTTTGAAAGGCGCAAGGCGCAACTTATGCGCCTCGACTTGAAAAGACGAGGCGCGCGTAATAAGCGAGATCCTCGTACAAGGTCATTCGTAGTGCGAGATAAGTTTTTTAAGGTATCAAGATGTCTTGAATCACTTATGCGTGTTTATATATTATTTTTTATTTAAACTTCATTTTTTTCTATGAAATGAAGGTTTATAGTTGAGTTTATGTATGTATATATTTTCTTCAATTAAACTTCATTTCTTCCCATGAAATGAAGGTTAATATTTGATTCTTATGTTGCTTTTTGCATAGTATTCTTGGTTAAAACTTTATTTTTCTTCATGAAAAGTGTTTTGATTGTGCATATATTCCTATATATATTTTTTTAATGTCTTTTTTTATAGTGTGCCTTAAATAAAAAAGCCGGCGCCATTTGGTGCGCCTCAGGCTCCAGAGGGCATTGCGCCTTAGTGCATCTTGGGCTTTTTAAAATATTGCTTAGGACACACCTCGGACACATCTTGTAAACATGTGTGGTCTTTGAGCCCAAATGTTAAAAGCTCAAACCCAAAATAATTAATGTTCAAAAGAAATCGTCTCTCTCATTTATCACAAAAAATCAACAACCCTTCCCTCTTCTTCATGAAAAAAAAAAACATCTTCGTCTTCTAAAATACTCATATTCCGCACCTCCACGCGACATGCCTAAGCAACATCCATATATCATATGTTTTTTAATATAGACTATACTCTATAGTACATTTAGTAGTTTGTGCTAAATTTACATAATTACTAAAAAAAAAAATTAACGCATCTTCAACGTATTCGTGTCTTTATTTTTTAGAAAATGGTGTATCGCCTTGTCGTGTTGTATCTGTATCCATATCCCGTGTCCGTGTCTGTGCCTCGTACTGATAATAGTCTCTCTATTCTAATTGCTTAGAGGAGATGTTTTTTTGTAACTTGTATATTGTTTTGATAGGTTTAATCCTATTCATTTATCAATAATGTATTGTTTCCTATAAAAAAAACAAATACCCTTGTCCTAGTTATCGATTGATTTTTTATTAAATAGAAATTTATTTTGAAACCGTGATTCGTTCCTCCCATTTTCCTAAAACTTCTTTTCCAAAAATTGGGGAAGTTTATTTTGAATTCGTGATCACTCATACATAGAGGTTCTCGTTGAAAAAAAATGGGGTGTAAGTGGCTGGAGGAAGGAAGAAAAAATGGGCGTTAATGGGGGAAAAAAAATAATTGTTAAGTTTAACAAATGGTTTTCCAGTGAGGATAGATGACAGTGGAAATACAAGAAAATAGAAAGTTTGAATGGCGATAGAGCTCACACCAATTTTCAAGAATAGATGAGCGGCATAGTATCCAAAAAAATAAAAGATTTTTTGCTGTGAATATCTTGAAAAGAACGTGGAAGAAATTGAATGAAATGGAAGATTTGTTTATTTTTTTCAAAAGATGTAACCACCGAATTGTTTGACCATAAAAATAGGGAGTGGTTTCTTAATGGAATTAATGGAAAGAAAAAAAAACAAAAATGAAAATAATTAGAAAAATAGAAATTTGTACAAGGGCAACGTGGTGATTTATGTATTAATTTTTAATGAATTTAATAATAGAAGACATTCTTACAAATATTTTGACATCAGGATAGTTTTGTAAATATGTTTCAAAACTTGAATATTCGGTAAAAATTCTCAACTATACTCATTTTCTTTTAAAAAATAAATTCACATGAATACTAAAATAATCACTTCATAAATTTATTGAAATTTAAATTAGTCTAATCATGATTTTAGTCAATATTACGTTATGTGACTAACGATTTTGTTAAAAACTCAAAAGTGTACTGTCGAGATATTTTGATGTGACTCAACCTAGTTTTGAAATGAAATTTCCCTCGGTAGGGAGATTGGGAATGATGTCTCATCTTCTCTATACCACTTGTATAAAATATTATGCTTCTTATTAAAATAGATATTAGATAGTGTGGGCATCCATCTCAAAACCAATTGGCTATGAGAGGAGTAACCTACATTATCTTATATATATGTTGAAGAATCCTCACATTTCCAATGTGGGACAAATAGCCACAAGGTGAGTATCTCCAACATGCCCCCTCAAGATTGGGCCATTCTTTTTGGAAGGCTATCTTGGATTAGATCCGGATTTGTGGCCAAAATATACCCGGTTTGGCTCACTCGCTTGGGTCGAATCCAATTTTTTTGGATTATCAAATGCCTGCTAAAGTTTTTGCCTGCTTGGGTAGGGTCCTCAGAACTTTTGGGAGTCAATAATCTAGAGCTCTGATATCATATTAAAAAATATGGGCATCCATCTAAAAACCAATTGGCTATGAGAGGAGTAGCCCACCTTATCTTATATATATGTTGAAGAATCCTCACATGTCCAATGTGAGAAATGGCCACAAGGCGAGTATCTCCAACAATAGATATCGTTATTGGTTTGGAAAATAAAGTAAACAAAATGAACAATAAAGTTCTCATATTCTACAAATCGCACGTGCTTTATGTTGTTTAAAATTAGTCTCATTGAAAAGTATTTAATTAGTCATGAACAATGATAGTTTTAGTGCTTTTTACCAAGCTTTTTCCTCCGCAGGTCCTGACTGATCATCATCAAATCATTTTGAGCAATGTCTGACAACTTGTACCATGGAACTTAATTTATATAACACCATTATTGTCTTTGTTTCGTTATTTCTGTCACTTAGACTCTATGCATGTACACCATGATCTACATAACATGTACATTCATTAGCCATAGTGTATAAATCTTTCACACTTTCAAATGGAGCTTTTTAAACTTTTTTTTTTTATGGTGAACTCATTGAGTTTGTTGAACTACTCAGGTTGGTTCATATCATGCAGCTTCACTGTTGGCGGCATCCAGACCCCCATCACCTGGTGTTCTTAGTCGAGGAATTGGACTGGAAGGTCTTTCTAGCATATTGGCTGGTCTATGGGGTACAGGAACTGGTTCTACAACGCTTACTGAGAATGTTCATACTATAGCTGTTACAAAAATGGGAAGCCGCAGAGCAGTAGAACTGGGTGCATGCATTTTGATTGTGTTATCTCTTGTAGGTGAGTTAATTTAAATTGTGTGCATGCATTTAATACTTTTTATTAGGAATAAGCAATATTTTCAAAGCGCAAGGAATGCGACACTCTTCCCGATCGTCTAAAGGCGAAAGCCGAGGCGTGAGTGAAGCGAGACACAACAAATAAATGCATTAATAAATAGTATATTGAGCATAAGTTTAATGGAAAACATAATCTTATTTTCACAATATGTCAAAATCTTACCAAAGAATACTGTGTTGTAGAAACATAAAAAATAAAGTCATCAAGAATGAATAAAAAAACAATCAACTTTAAATATCAAATGTAAAAAATATTAAATAAAAGTATATCGTACAAGTTTAATACAAAAGCTTCTTATTTTAAAGTCATTTTGGACATAAGTTACGAACTATTTATATTTTATATTTAAACAGAAAGAAAAAACTATCCTTAAAAAAAGAAAATAAAGAGTAAAAAATATATTATAACTAAAATGATAAAATTGATAGTCAATGTCTTTGCAAGTAAAAATAGGAAAAAGTAAAATTGATATATTATTCAAAAAGTTAGTAACAGTAGCTCAGTGGCATCAGTGTATACCTCTATTTGTTGTAATCTCAAAAAATATTGACCGATTGGCTTTTCACTTTTAATGAAGTTCTTTCTTTTATCCAAAGGTTTTTTGCTTTTATAATTTTCTCCAGCCAATCAAGAAGAATATGAATGAACCTCACCATCTTCCTCCATTGCGATGAAGATGAACCTTTGGTCGAGGCTACAAAGAAAAAGAGCAAGCACACTGTTGAAGATCTTCACCTTATCCCTCATTGGAAATGTGAAGAGTTCTTAACAATATTTTTAATATATGTGAACTACTCCCCTCATCACCGATTTGTCTTGAGGTGGAACCCCACATTATCTCATATGGTATATCAAAGTGGGCATTTGATCTACCAATTCATATCCAACTCATGCGGGTATTTCGGTCCTCATTGGAAATGTGAAGAGTTCTTAACATCTTTATAAAATATGTGAGCTACTCTCCTCATCATCGATTGTTTTTGAAGTGGAACCCCACGTTATCTCATATGGTATAAGAGCTCAAAGTGGGCATTTGATCTACCAATTCATATCCAACTCATGCAGGTATTTCGGTCCACTAATTCAGATTCAGCTCAAGTTTGGTCTAATAAAAATGAAAAATGGGATATGATTCAGATTGATGAACCCAAAAGAGACATCGTCTTGAGAGGCATGTTGATGATCTCACATTGAAAAGGTGGAGAGACTTCTTAGCATTTATAGGATACGTGGTTACTTCTTTCATCACCAATTTTCTCCTGTATCTCTTTGATTTTTTTTCTTCCTTGGTTCTCCATCTCTGATTGCAATGGTGGCCTTGCTGATAAGCTTGTGGGATCTTTTTTTGTGAACCTTACGTTGATACTTCATCCTCTGGCTACCTTTTGCCACGGAACCATCCATTGCCGGTCTTTCACCAATATTACAGCTCACTTGCAACGCCGTTTTTGAACTTTTGAGAATATAAGTTGGTTTTCTTTAGCTTGCCTCAGTTTGTTTTCTCAATAGATTCTTTCTCTTTTTCTTGATTGACTTTACATTTTTCTTTCTATAAGAATTCTTCCCTACCTTGTCTCACAATGTTTGGATGCCCTGATTCTGTAGATTCTTTTTTCTTTTCTTTTTTTCTCTTTCTTGATTCTTCCATATTCCTTCTTTGAAGATAGATTAATTGATGACGACCTGTAAATGATTGCCCTTAGCCTTCGATTTTTTTCTTGAACTATGCTTAACCTCTGTTTCTTCTAAAATTATCTGTTTTCACAATTTTTTCTTTTCTTTCTTCAAGAATGCTGATTTTCTTTTCTTCCCTTTTTTTTTTTTTTTTTTGTTATTTCTAATAACCTCTCATCTCTACTTTTCTTTAAGGCTCCCATTTACTTTTTCATTTTTTCTAGATCTACCATCTCCGTTTCCTTATTTGTTTTTTCTCTGCTCTTCTACTTCTTTTCATGGCTCTTTTGCTTTCATTCGTTTGAAACGATTCATGAAATGAATCGAGTCGCCATTTCTCATATATATATATATCTCAAACTATAGTCCGAGCAGATCGAGATCGAAATTGCTCTGATACCAAATTAATAAAACCTGTGATCTATTGATTAATAAACCGTAATGTACATACACGATAAGTCTAGTTATTCGAGGTACCTAGACGGCTAGACCCTCCCTAACTTTTGAGATTTCTCAAGTCTTAATAATTCATACAATTCCTAGATACCTCAACACTAGCTATCCCTCTCTATTTATAACCTACTATTTATAACCTACGATGTAACAAACCCAACTAATTGCACAAATGCTCTTAGTAGAGTCCTAATATTTCTACGACCCCAACCAAACATGGTCTCACCATAATCATTCTTTTCACCCCAACAAAACTTCATATTCTCCTCCTAATTCTCATTCTTCCTATAATCATTCTCATTTTTCTTACCCCAAATACCTCATTGATATTGTTGGAGATACTCACCTTGTGGCCATTTATCCCACATTGGAAAGGTGAGGATTCTTTAACACATTTATAAGATAAGGTGGGCTACTCTTCTCATAGCCGATTGGTTTTGAGATGGATGCTCACACTTTCTAATATGGTTTTAGAGTTTCGGGCTATTAATCCCAAAAAATTTTGAGGACCCCACTCGAGCGGGCAAAAACTTAAGCAGACATTTGATGATCCCGAAATTCGGATCGGGCAACGAATTCGGATCTAATCCAAGATGACTTTCCTAAAAATGACACCATTCTTGAGGGGCATGTCGGAGTTACTTATCTTGTGGCCATTTATCCCATATTGGAAGGGTGAGATAAGGTGAACTACTCTTCTCATAGCCAATTAGTTTTGAGATGGATGCTCACACTTCTAATAGATATGATTACCCTTATTGACCTTGTGGGGAGTTTGTGTGAAAGGTGAAAATTTCGAAAAAGGTTAAGGGGCTGTTTGTTTTGTGTTTTTATGTAGAATTTATAAACGAGCTTTTATAACCACTCTTTAAAAACTTTATACATACGAGCTATTATTACAATTTCTTCTTTATAATCACTCAAAATAACTCCTCATTTCTAACACTCAAAATAAACACTCCACAATTTTACAAACAAACACCCCCTAACTTATTTACTAGGCAAGTTTTGCAAGACAATGTTAATTCTTAGCATCTTTCTTGGGTTTGCAAGATCGCTTCTGAGATTTATAGCTGTTTTTTAGGCTTTTCGGTTTGATGTTGGCTTGTCCTAAAAGCTTTGAAGTCATGATTAGGGAGTGGTTTACTTCGACCTCTTCAAAAGAAAAAGGGTTGTTTTGCGGAAAGCTGTGATCTGTGCTACCTTGAGGTTCTTTCAGGGAGAGAAACAATAAAGTTTTTAGGAGTGGGGAAATCTGTGGAGGATCTATGGGACCTCACTCTGTTCTATTGTTTCTGTTTGGACTTTTTGTCACTTGGCCTTTTTGTAATTACCTTCAGGTGTAATTTCTAGATTGGAGACTCGTGGCTTTCCATTTGTTTTTTGTATTTTTAGTAGGATTGTTCTTGGTTTCTTTAAAACAAAAAGAGAAATTCACTCTTTGGATTGGATGGATCGAGTCACCAAATCTATTAAGAGAAGCATTAGTAGATTGGTGTTCACACCGAGAGGATTTGGTTGGTTTATGGGTCAGTTAGAATTTTATATTGATGGGGTTATTACTTATTTGTTAGTGTGGTCAGTGGTTGGTTAGAAATGGAGGCAGCCAGGCAGACAGTGGGGGGAGGGGCTAGTCATTTTGAAAATTTAGCACTCTTTGACTCAAGGTGGGCATCTGGCTCCCTTGAAGAACTTGGATTGCGATCATATGGCTAATACTTAAATCTTTAAGCAATTCAGAACAAATTAGTGGTGTACCATGATTGAATATTATCAAATTAGAACAGATTGATGGTTATGTTCTTTAGCATCGTGAAGACAATTTCTATGAATCTATGATGATAGCTTTGTTTTTGGTGGAGTCCATCCATTCTTTCACATTTTCCCAGGAATTGGTGTCCCATTTTTTTAGAGTATTGGGTACTGCCAAATTCTCACTGGATTTTTTTCAAGTTAAGAAACTCTAAGGACCGGGATTAATGGGGATTGTCTGTATCTAAGTACTTTATCACATATTACTGTTTCTTCCAAGACAAAGAAAAAGATAATGTGAAATTTGAGTACTAAAGAAATTGGTGATTAATTTAAGTAACGATAAAATTTCATAATTAAGACAATTTGCCTTTGATTAGTGAAAGAACATTTAGGCTGCATTGTAACTGAGCAAAAAAACCTTTCTGATATAAATTCCGGTTTAAATATGCCCATATGCCTCGAGAAGCAATACAGAATGCAGGAGAATAAGCACAGCCATGACTTCGGAGATTCTCGTGGTGTCAGAGTTTGTCATTATGTTACTCGTTCATAGATGTAAATAGGGGACATTTGTTACTGTCGTCAAACTCTAGGTATTCTTAAAACTCGAATAATTACTTCAAATAATGGGTGATTGTGATATCCTTGACCTCTGTTTTTGTTCATTTTTCAGTAATAGTATTTTGACCTTGCAGGTAAAGTTGGGGGCCTTATTGCTTCCATGCCTGATGTCATGGTTGCTGCTCTTCTTTGCTTCATGTGGGCAATGCTTACGGCACTAGGCTTGTCAAATCTTCGGTATAGTGAAGCAGGAAGCTCTCGGAATATTATCATTGTTGGATTATCATTATTTTTCTCACTATCGGTACCGGCTTACTTTCAACAGTACGGTATCACCCCAGGCTCCAACTTGTCTGTTCCAAGTTACTTTCAGCCATATATTGTGGCTTCTCACGGACCCTTCAACACTAAATCTGGAGGGGTATGTCTCTCTTCTTCTCTCTACCAATACCGTAATCTTTTATACCATGAAAATAGCCAGAGACATTTTTACTTCTTTAGTGCTAATATTGGGATCTACTGTTCTTTCTCCATCACTAAGCTCTAGCATTTTATTAGGTGGTGGAAATTAATGATCTAGTTAACTTTTATAGCAGCTTCATGCGTAAGTTCCAACTTTGGCTTCATTAGCTATAATATAATGCTCTCGGAATTTGAAATCTTAACAAACAGCTGCTATCATTTCTCCATCATCCTTGTGCTGGTGCATCTTCCTTTTAACTTGATTCTTCATGTTTTGGCTTCAAATGGATTGTGCTCGATCTCCTGATCATTAACAAATATCTTAGCTTTATTTTTTGTGTTCTATCCTCTATTCTTGTTTTGCAGCTGAATTTCATTCTCAACACATTATTCTCATTACACATGGTGATCGCATTCCTGGTTGCCATCATCCTTGATAACACTGTGCCCGGCAGTCGACAAGAACGTGGGGTATACGTGTGGTCTGACCGTGAAACTGGACGGAGGGAGCCTGCTGTTGCCAAAGATTACGAGCTGCCATTCAGAGTTGGTCGAATTTTCAGATGGGTGAAGTGGGTTGGATTCTGATGACCAGATCTTTCCGAGGAGTGTTACAAATGGGTCATTATTCGAACATCAACAGAATGGAAATGTGGTGGCATTCTGCAATCTGGTTCCAATTGAAAGGCCCCAACCGCTGTCCGCTTCATAAGGTCAATGGTCCTCTTTTGTTGTGTTCGGGGTCGGTAGCGGGGATGTTTGTTACACGAAAACCATTAGTGGAATAGGTTTGTTTAGTAGGAGATACCTGTGTACATTTTTTTGAGGACCCAGAGGGATCTGGCTGTGTTGTAATTTAGATTATAAAATGATATGTATGTACTAGTTTTGAGTCAGCTGAATATTTGTCCACAGACTTAGACTGGATTTTTCATGCATTTTTTGCAAGTTTTGGGAGTCCATCCAGGTCAGGTCAGGTCAGGTCTTGTATATTTTTCTTCTTTCCATTTATTTAATTAGCTTTCAATTTATTTCTTTATTTAGAAGGTGCTATGAATAATTGTTGAGTAATTATTTTGAGTGATTAAAAATGATTGAATTATTTTGAACAGTTATGAAAGAGAAATGGTAGTAACAGCTTGTTTAAAGCTAATTTTTAATAGTTTTATATAATATCAAACAAAAGTTTCTTTATTATTTGTCAGAACTAATTACTATGGCTTGTTTGGAGGAACTTTGATTTCCCAATTGGTAGTTACTTCAAGTTTAAATCATAAACCTTCACATTAACTCATTTTATTTTATACAATTAAGTTAATTTACAAACAGTATTTTTTGTTTTTGAATTCAACCATATTTTTGAAAGGGAGAGAGACTGCTGAGTTATACTTATTGCTGTGTGTGTATTTTCTTGACCTGATAATAAATATACACCATATATATATAATATGTATATATATATATGCATGAAAAAAAAAAAAGGGTGATAGAATATCAACCTATACCCAAAAGTTAAGAAGACTAATGTCCGTGAATGTTTTTTATTTTAATTTTCCACATTCTTGCAACTTTTTCAAAAAAAGTACGATAATATTTAGAAATTCCTCAACCGATTTAATGATACATGATTAAGTCATTGCTTATAATTAAGAAAATTGGGAATTTTTATTACTTTCCTAATCAATTTTTTGTAATACTATAAAATAAAGGGGTTTTTATATGTATAATAAAAAAAGAACAAAAAACGTAGAACAATCTTTTATAGAAATTCGGATATTGCAGAAAATTGGGACTGGCCTAGTAAAAAAAACTAAAAATCTCATGCACATGATGATTTCGTTTAGTGCAACTGATAGTGTCTTCAATCGATATATCATATAGTCTTCAACCAATGTCACAAATAGATTTCAATCAATGCCACAAATAGTCTTCAATCAATATAATCTCTGATTAGAACAAGGTGAAGGACATAACTCGAATATGCAAAAAAAAAAAAAAAAAGTTATGGATAAAATATTTCTAAAAAGTAATAATTAAAATAAACAATTAAAAAGTTGCCACCAAACTCTCTAAGATATAGCTAGTGTTTCGGGAGTGTAAAGTCCCAACTTAAAATAAAGTCTATTTGAAGTAATTAATAGGCATGCATGTCTAAAACCATCATAGACATAAAAATCTCAAACGAAAAATGTTCTTATTTAAATTTTCAGCAAAATAAACAAGAACTGTTTAACCGAAAACTAGTCTCTTGGCCAGGAATAATTCAAACATGATAATAAGAGAACATAATCATATGAAATGGTTTGTGAAGAATTGAATGTAATACAATAACATATTGGAGCACATGTTTCCCATGATCAATCAGCATCTGCCTCCAGCTTAGCCATCCTTGTATATCTCTTTACTTGGAGGGGATAAAAAAACGGCTTGAAAATTACTAAGTAAGAACCCATACCTAGAGTTCAGAAATGCCTACATAAGCTCAGAGGTTTAACAAGTAAATACGACTATTATCTACAGTCTAAAAGTCATCACGGCCTTCAACTCCTTAGTTCAAGTTCATGAACTTACAAGTTCGATCCACAAGTATCTATGAGATTCTTGGGACAAAAAGGTCAAAATCAGGGACACCATTAGTCCAGCTCATCAGGAACACACCTTATTCTGGCTCATCAGAAACACATCTTATCGTGGCATCGGGAACGCAACTGGTCCTAGCATCGGGAGCACAACTGGTCCTGGCATCGGGAATGCAACTGGCATATCTAGAATGATAGAAAATTAACAGGTAAATATCTAAGCAACCTACTCAGTGTCCCATACCACTAAGTAGCAAACCAAGATAGACAAGAATTTAAAGCATCCTAATTACATGCTCAACATTCCATAATACTAAACAGTAACCAACATGCTAAAAACTCTCATAGACAAACAACAAGTATTCTAAAACAAAAAAATACAATTCATATACATGTTCAACATGATATCAACATAACGAATGATTCACTGATTTAAGTTACAAAACATACAATCATGGTATAAATGTTGGATCGGCATGACAACCCTAGGGGGAGGGTGAATAGGATTTTTAAAATAATTATGATTTTTTCTTTAATATGCTTAAGAAAACAAAATATCAAACTTTTTGGAGTCAATTAAAAATTATAATAACTAAAATAACTATTAAGTAAAAAAAAATAAAAATTATGAGATCCAAATTTTATTTAACAAATGATAATTAAATTGAGCAGAAATATTATAAAATAAAATGAAATAAAAAGAAATGAATTAAAGAAAATGACACGAGTATTTTTAAAGTGGTTTGGTCAAACTCGGCTTACTCCTCCACCTAAGCGCCTCTTAGGATTTTAAATTTTGCTTGATTCTTTCCACAAATTAGAGTCCAATCGTAATACAACTATTTTTACGAGTTCAAGAATAAACTAAATCCTTTCCACAAATTAGGATCAAACTGTTACAATGGTTGAAATTTTGGTAAAGAACACACTAACTCTCCCAATAAAGTGGATAGACACTTTTCTCTATCACTACACAATCTCTCTCTCAAGGACAAGATGTAAAAAACAAAGTTGAAGAACTTTGGAGAGAGCAACAATAAGGAGCTTTTAGAGATTGAAAATCTCAAAGATGTGTTATATTCTTTTTAGTGAAGAATGTGAGATTTATACAGAGCATCAAGAATAAAAAAATTGACTTTAATTTTTCAATTAATTAAGTTTGGTAAAAATATATTGAACGGTGGAGATTAAAAGACACACAATAAGAAATAATAAATATTAATTATATTCCAAATCTTCAACGATAACTTTTTGAATTTGAATGCTCTGTGGATCCATCAACTATATACTTAATCGGATAGATCAATCGAAATCCCACCGTAGTGTGGTGTGTAAGGGCTGAAATAATTGACAAGTTAAATGGATCTCCATACCAACTATTTCCTCTTGCATTGCCTTTTGCTAGCATTGTTTGGTAGTGAACATGTTTGCTTTGGGCTGATTCTTGAAGCATGGAGATAATCTATCATACGTGAGACTATCCTTAATGGGATATGGCATGAATTGAAAAGGGTTTGGTGTGTTGGTGATTAAACTATAATGATAATCCTTCAAGTAATTAGGTTATTTTAGGGGTCTAGTTGAATTTTTAAGGTTAATACGTGTGTTCACCATGAATTGAATAATAACACTTGTAACATATATAGGAACTTTATACCTTTACTTGCAAGGACAATAGAAAGACTTCTTGAGCTATAGGATTATTGTCAGAGACAGTAACAAGTTCTAACTTCAAAAGAAATGGTCTTTCCATCTCTATACTTTCTTGGTGGGGCGTACATCTATCTTACAATGGGTTAGAATTTCATGTTTTTATCTCAATCAAACTAAGAAATACTTGAGTGTAGTGAAAGATGGAATTCAAATTCAATCCCATTCTCCCCTTAAATTTGAGTCTCGATAAAAAAAGAGGTTTTCAAAGAAGGTAACATTCATAGATGTATACATTTTATTAGTGGAATAACATTTGTAACATGCACTAATGCATTTTGCATCAAGTTTGAATCGGTCAGGCTGAGTGATTGTGGTCAAAGGAAGAACATCCAATGGCTCGATGAGGTAAATTTAAAGAGAATATTTAGTGTCGTGAGTGGATTATGAGAAAAACATCCCTAGAAGCTTCAAATTTTAGATCTCGAATAGAAATTTGATTTATAAAATAGGATGTAGTGATAATGGCTTCTCCCATTGTTGACGGACTTGATGGGCAAACATAATAGAGAGAGTCACCTCAAGAAGATGTCTATTTTTTCTTTTTACAATCACATTTTGTTGAGCAGTGTCCACACATGAACTAGCGTGAATGCTTTCATGAGAGGAAAGAAATGCGCCAAGAGTTGAATTGAAATAATCTCGAGCATTGTCTGTTTTGAGGAACTTAGATTTTACTATGAAATTGAGTAGAAATCATTAAATGGAAGGACTGAAAGATGGTTATTGTTTGAGATTTATCTTTCATGAGATATGTTCATGTTAGTCTCGTATGGTCATCAATAAAAGTTATGAACCAATGAGCTCTTGATATATTTCTGAATCTAAAAGGTCCCCAAATATCAATATGAATGAGTGAAAAAGTTTTTGAAGATTTGTAGAGAATACTAGAATAAATAACGAAAATGTCTTTAATTATGTCTGCTCGTATGTTAGTCTCGTATGGTCATCAATTATGTCTTTAATTGGAAATCTTTGAGTTATTTGAACATTCAAATTATAAAATTAGATTCTAAAACATTAATAACGAAAATAAAATAGTAGAATTCAAACATTCGTGACAAAAGGTAAACGTCAATCATCATATATATATATAGAAGAAAATAGAATTCATAACAGAATTACATAAGCTTAATACAATCCATAACAGGAACACTGAAAGAAAAATAAAGAACCCTAACCGAAAGATGAAGAACTATCCCTATACGAAACATGACGAATTGGTAGCCGTCGAACGAGTCATTCCTTGTGGTAGTCCAACAAACTCATCGTATCTCTACAATAAACAAGAATTTGAATTAGAGTTCGCAAAAACTTAAAGAATTCAATTTTAAAGAGAATCGGGCAGCTTAACTGTTCATATTTTAACTCCTCGTTCATGTTTTGCTTTAACTCCCCGTTCATGTTTTGCTTCCCATTCCTGAGACGCCCACTTGTTGCACAAGTAGTGCCAGTCTTGGATGTCGCTTACAGTACACTGGACCCTATTCATTTGTTCTTCAACTGGTTGTTCACTAAGACAAAAGGAAAAAAAGTTAACTTCATTTAGTAAAAAGATTACATAATAAAATAAATATATTTAAGTATATAACGTAACAGTAATGTTGTATAAGGTGTATCTATGATCCTTCAACCGGGATTTCATCAGTTCCTCGATTACATCGCTTATGAGCTTATTATCAAAACTTCTTTTCTAAACCACTCAGGGAACTCTTGTTCGTTTTTTTATATAGTTCATCGGATGTTCGAAAGTTGCTCGAATCAATTGTAGATGTTGGCGCAAATAAGTACGTATTTCATCATAATTATTTAGAATATACCAATGCAACCTCTTCTTATCTAATAGATTCAATGTCAGATTTGCTGCCATGCATAATGGACAGACATTTTGTCTGTAGACCTCATACTCACCAAATATTTCGATATTCGGATAAGTATCTTCATTCATATCCGTTCCATTTAGCCTAGTCTCCATCTTGTTAAAACAAGACGAACAATAGTATAAAAACCCATTCATCACATATTCTTCTGTTATACAACTTTCTACCCTCGTTTTGTTTCTCACATGAGCCTGAAGAGTGCCTAAACTTCTTTCAAAATGGTACATTCAACTATAGTTAACTGGCCGAACAACCTTACATTCATATGACAAGTGAACAACCAAGTGAACCATTACGTCGAAAAATACCGGTGGGAATATTTTTTCGACGCAAACATTCACCAAAGTCTTGGAATTAATGGAAAATGACGCAACACTTTATGCGAAGTTTTTGTCCCTTTCTGTGTTATTACCTTATATCGAGACTCATCACATATCAGACACCGATCAAGATCTTTATACTCATTCTTATAAAGTATGCAATCGTACTTACACGCGTGAATTGCATCGTAAGTTAATCCTAAATCACGCAATTTGCGTTTTTCTTCGTAAAACGGACCAGCTATGCATGGATTAACTTCAGAAAATGCATTGTTCAAGAACTTCAACAACTCATCGAATGATTTGTCACTCTACTTGTTAATGACCTTCAAGTACATAGGCTTAACCAAAAAGTGTAATGAAGAGAATCTCGTACATCCAGGGAACAATTGTTCGCATGCTTCCTTCATTATATTATCAATTTTTCTCATTTGCTTGCTTTCCTCACCAATGCTTGGATTATTAATTTCGAATGTCTGGTCATTTTCAACGACATCTTCTGTTTCAATAATCTCGCGATGGATATCATTTAATATTTCAATTATGTCTGCGTCGGCATTGTTGTGATCAACAGACTCATGAATATTGGTTCATTGTCGTCTATTTGGCTAAAGTCTAACTCTCTCCGTCTTTAACGTTCTTATCTAGATAAATCCACAGGTTCGCCGTGATATACCCAATGCTCATAAGATGGTAACATTCTATAAATCAATAGATGTCGTTCTACGTCTTTGATAGAATGCCATGAATTATTCATGCATTTCTTACAAGGACATCTAAGTAGACCGACACGATTCAGTGATTCTTAGTCAATCCTAAAAACTGTTTCACACCTTCAGCGTATTTAGAGGATAATTTGTCCATATTTCTAACCCAATGTTTATTCATATTTTCTTCAAAATTAATGTAGCACACTCTTTTTGTTGTTTGAAAGAACAATCCTACATATGATTAGCGTAAATAAATTTATCAGAATATGCTACATTAATTTATCTAAAAACTGAAAACTAAAAACTAAAAACTAAAAACTAAAAACTAAAAACTAAAAACTAAAAACGAAAAACAAAACTAATACATAATTCCTAATCTAAAAACTAGAAACTAGTAATTCATAAAGCTAAAACTAAAAATTAATTAAAAACTAAAACCTAATTCTAAAAACTAAAAACAAAAACCTAATTCTAAAAACTATTAACAAATTATTCTTAATCGTAAAACTAGAAACTAAAAACTAAATGAAAACTAAAGCCTAATTCTAAAAACAAAAAACAAAAACCTAATTCAAAAAACTAAATAAAACACAAAAACCTAAAGCCTAATTCCAAAAACTATAAACAAAAACCTAATTCTAAAATCTAAAAATAAAAATTAAAACCATAAACTGAAGACTAAAACAAAAACAAAAACCTAATTTCTAAGGAATGAAACTAATTTCATTCATAATCTAACAAAATTAAACACATAATCTATAATTTGAAACGAATTTAACCAATGAGATAGCAGTTCAAACGAATTTCAAAAAAAATAAAGAGCGATTGAGAAATGAGAGAGCGACGACAGTTTTCGGTGGAAGCGGCGGCGATGGGGGTGGCAAATTTGAGAGGTTTTTGGAGAAATTTGGAGAAGAAATGGAGAAATAGAGATGAAATGACGAGTTCTACTATCTGTAATCGGGGGCAAATTCGACGGAATAAGACTACGTCGCATTTGCCCATTAAAAAAAAAACGATTAGGCTTCGGCGACATAACCGCTACTCTGTCGCCTATGCTCATTAAAAAAATAATAAATGGTTGGGCTTCTACGACAGAGTACCGGCTCTATCGTTGAAGCCCATCCCATTTTGATACTCCCGAAATTGGTTTTAGTGGGAAAAGCGAGAAAATATCAGGCAAAGGCGACGGAGTGCTGACTCTGTCGCATTTGCTAAATTTCAAACTTTTTTCTTTCAACCAAATGCGACAGAGTTAGCACTCTGTCGCCTTTTCCTTGGGAGAAGGAGACTGATTTTTCTTCTGTCGCCGTTTTGCTTATATAAAGGGGCTGATCAGCTACTATGTCGCATTAGTGTGAGGCAAATGCGACGATGTGGGTTTCTGTCGCATTTGCTAGTCAAATGCGACGAATTTTTCCCAACATATCATAGGATTCACTTTCTGGAAAATCCGCACTTTTCCAAACCCAGAAAACAGACAAAATTCTAGGATTTATCCTTGGGGCAAATACTTTATGCATACCTCTTCGGGTTGATCTATACCATACTCGATTCTCGTAAGATGCTTTTTTCTTTGTGAGTTTCAGGAATATCCCCATTCATAGGTCCGAGATCCACATCTATGAATTGAAAGGTCCGAATGATCAACTCTGCAATCAGTTGTTAGAATCAATAGGTCTTCAAATCGTTCATTTGAAAAAATTGAAACCCTTCTTATTGGATGATCATGATACTTTCCAAAAATCGAAATTCTTGATCAATGGAGGAACAATATCACCCTTTTTGTTCAATAAGATACTAAAGCTGATGATTGACTCATTCCATACTAGAAATAATCGCATGAAATCCTTTGACTCGCGTCGCCGAAGAACTATTTTCTTCTAGTGATAGGACAATCCTAGCTTGTCTCCATATCGAGAATTGTTATTCAGTATTTCCCAATACTAATCCTTCTCACATTTTTCCCTTCTAGGTTATTGAACTCTATCAAAATAGTTAGCTGTCAAGATCACAAAAACTATTATGTCCAATTTTTGTTATTGGAAAATTTGCACAAACCACCCTTAAAGTATGATGTTTGTAACAATTAAGTCTTTAGACTTCAGTTTGAGCAATCACTTCTTTAAAGTTTGAAAAGTGTTGCAATTAACAATTTTAAATTAATTTTAAGAGATTTTGAAATATGTGAAGAGGGTAAAATTATCCAAAAATATTACTTTCTTTTTTCACTCTTAAAGCCTATAACTGAAGAAATCTATAACTTCTTACCTCTTATAAATTTATAATGAAAAACATGTCAATTAATGATTTTTTATAAACGTGTATATTTGTAAATTAATGAGTTTTTTAAAATCATAATAATGTTTGTGTTTAAAAGAAAAATATCATCAGTGGAATATTTCTAAGAAAAAACAATACTAAAATACTAAAAAGACTCATTCCGTAGATTGTTATCGAGTATTCTGCACACTCATTCTTTACTGTTAATTTGTTGACCATTTTTCAGCATCAACAATCTCCTTATCGAAGATTGTTATCGAGTATTTCTCAATACTAATCCTTTCCATATTTTTCCCTTCTAGGTATTGAACTCTATCAAAACGGCTAGTTGTCGAGATCATAAAAACTATTATGTCCAACTTTTGTCATCTAAGTTCTTATTCAAGCATGAAGTAATTCATATTATATGTTAGTAAGTTTAAATGGATTGGTTACTGATTTTATGTTATTTGATTAATTAAGTTTATAAATGTTTCAAATAAGATGCATGATTTGATAAAAGACTTGTTAGGTGTTTTTTTTTTTTTTTTTGAAAAAGAAGATATATTAGCCACGAAAATCACAACGAATATAATCATCCTTAACACATGAGGCCACCAAGGGGAGGAGAGCCCCCTCCAAAAGAAAGTTCTCTCCTCCAACGGAGAAGGGAAAAAGTTCCAGACAACAGACTGATCACAAAGGCACTTGGCTAACAAATCAACCGCCCTATTACAAGATCTATAACAATAGAAAAAATACACTTCCCCAAGCCTAGAAGAGAGGTACTCAATATCAACCGCAATGTTGTTAAACTCGGAGAGATCCTTATCTTTACCCACCAACGCTTGGACTACCATCATCGCATCAGATTCCACAATCAAAGGAGGAATCCAACTCCGAGAATCCACCAAAATTTTCCGCCCTTCTCTAATTGCCACTCCCTCAAGCATTTTGACCGCAACGTTCCTATAACCAGCCTTAGTCCCAGCAAGAATCGGAACACCTCTACAATTGCGCACGATCCAACCAATCCTACGAGCTCCCGATCTAGGGCAAACAGAGGCATCAACATTAAGCTTTCAAAAACCTTGTGGAGGGGCAACCCAAGACTGCACTTTAGACTCAACCGCTCTCTCATGGGGTCTTGCCAAACCTAAAAAGAAACACAATGAACATTAATTGATTTCAAAACAGAAGCCTGGAGTTTATGGAACTCAGCCATTCTTAAACTATTAAGCAGCACATTCCTATTGTTCCATATACTCCATATAATAATCAACGCTTTGAACCTGTCATTTTTCTAAGTTAATTACTTGAGAATGATCATCAACTACTGCATAGTGGGCAATTAGATTTCTAACTGCGTGGCTTCCACTGATTTTAATACATCAATTCTGATTACCAATTAACTAGTTCGTGTAATCTGTGATTATGCTTATAAAACGTGGCTGCACTAAAAAGTAAACAAAATCAAATTTCTAATTTCACTTTACCTTCTTTAAACAAACCTTATTGAATATAATGTTTTTTTTTAAAAAAAAAAATAATTTACAGAACTATTCCCATTTAAAAAATAATTACAAATATGATTATTAAAAAAAAAAAAAAAATTATCATCTACTTTTACCATACTAGTCAAATCCATATAAAATAATTACAATATGATCCTTAAATAAAATTCTCAAATATAATCGTGATACTATTGAGTGTTCTCGCATATTTTCTTATAATATTGATATTAATGAATGAAAAAACTTATCAAATTTATAAAATAATTATAAATATGGTCATTAAAAATATTAGCAAATGCAGTCAATAATATTAATGACTATTGTCACGTAGTTTCCTATAATACATGATGATATTATAATACAATATTATAATGCGCGTATTAA
>JBBMEG010000005.1:3130749-3153925 GCA_037832605.1 Cyclanthera cordifolia | reverse complement strand
CGCCGTAGCCTAAGGCGACGGAAATGGAGGGCTAAGGCGACGGAAAGCTCCGTCGCCGAAGCCCTCCAATCTTGTAGGATCTCGACTAGGATACTTGTGCACTGGATGAGGCTATCACATAAGAAGCATGATCTATGGCTTTGCTTCATAAGGTGCAGCCTTTGCCACAAGTTTTTACTTCTAGATAGGGAAGGTCTACATTCCCAATTTGACCACTCGGTCGGACTCCTCAACTTGTAGGAGAGGTTGGTCCAAAATCTCTACTGTCTTGGTACGAAGAGGTTGCACTCTCTTTTCGCTTTCAAGGCTTCTCCTCTATTGGTTCACTGACCAAATCAAACAGTGTCTCTACGGCATCATATGCTTCGGTCAAGCTTTGTACTTTCTGCTCATAGTGCTTGGCATTTGCAAATGACTTCAATCCTTCGACAAAGTTAAAAACCTTGTCTCTCTTTGTTATGTCTCGGATAACAAGCATCAACCCCGAAATTGTTTGACATAGTCTGTGATGTTTGAATGTGCTTCAACATTCGCAACTTGCGTCTTATAATAACTTCTACATTTTTAGCAGATAATTGTGAGCGCAATTCTTGTCTAAACAACTCCCAGCTATTAATGGTACATCTTCCTTCTTGGATGTCCATATAACGCAATCTCCACCACAATTTGGCATCATCTGCCAAATGCATGGTTGCTAATGTGACTTTCATGTCTTCAAACATTGTATTTGTGGCTTTGAAGTATTGTTTCATATCAAATATGAAGTTCTCCAAAGCTTTTGCATCTCGAACCCCACAGAAGGGCTTCGGTTCAGGCACTTTGACCTTACTGGCTTGAATGATGCCTTTAGGTGAGGCTTGTTTTCCCACTACTCTCATTGTGAGATTAACTCAAGCGTTCAAATCAGCTATTTCTTCCCTAACGACGCCAATGATATCTCTCATTTCTTCGAACAGCATATACACCATCTAAGTCACTACTTTTCGCAACGCGTTCCTCTATGTGGGTTACATAGCCCGTCAAGTTTTCTCCATGCTGATTAATTGCCACAAGACTGTGTGGCTTTATCTTCAGTGTCTCAACTCTCACCATCAACTCTTGAACGAGCATCCCGTCTAGGCGACTAGCTACTGCATCAACCGTGTGACTCTTGGCAGCAATCTCATTCATGCTAGAATCCAAAGACTGGACATACTTTGGCGTTGCAACTAGATCAGCCATCTGTTCTTGTTGATCAAACAGCTGATCGACATGGGACTTGTCCCAATGATCTATCACAGGTAAACTCATTGCATCAACAAAGGAGTCAAATTAGGTTCGGATACCACTTGTCACAATCGCAGTTCAGAGGCAGCGAAATGGCGACTGTGCGGTACTTGCTCTAACCCGCCGAGCAAGTCAGCCGAATGAAAAGCAAAACGGGTGGGACAACAAGTGCAACATCTATCACGGGCTTGTGAAAAGGTTTTCGGAAAAGAGAAAGAATGTTTGAAAATACGTTTTGTCTTTGAAGGACTATGTAAATACAATAAAGACCACTTCAATTCTATTGCATTCAACATATAACTTGGTAGGAAGGAAGTTTTAAGAAGTCATACCTCATATTGAACATTTTGGCATATAATTGATGTAACACTCTTGTATATGAAAATGGCAAGAAGTCAACACTTAGAATAAAATGAAGAAATTAAACCATCTTAATATGCAGTAATGACTAAATAACATAAAATCATGATGAAACGAGGTTGTACGGACATGCGGCCATGTGCAACATGCACTGGACAAGCATGACCGTCATACATAATTCAGCTCACACTAGTGATGCATAAGTATCCACTCGATCAGTGGCTCAATAAAACTTGTCATCTCTAAGCCAATTACGTTTTTGACAAGCGAAGCCAATGGTTTAAAACGTGGATTTTTTTTTTTTTTTTTTATGTTGATTAAAACGTGGACATGGTGGTATGAATTTGCTATTTTCTTTTATTAAAATTTATCATCTACATTTTTGCGATGATATTATGCCACATAATAATGCATTTATATTAAAAATATATTTAAAAGTTATATATTTGACTAACAAAAAAAAATGAATAAAATAAATTTGTGCATGATATTATCTATATAAATACGTGAATATATATATATATATATGAAGATATCTTTCCCAATGTAGGCCTGCTTTGTTTTGTTTTTTTTTATGAAATAATTCAACATGAATATAAACATTTGTTGGGTTCGGTATACCTATCGTTGATATGAGTTTATTTTGAAACTTCTAAGGATTTGCAACTTCAATTTACAAATTTATTTTGAAAATTTTCTTTTTAAATGGAGTTCAAATTCATTATTGTTTAACCATAGTCAAAGAGGGTGGTAGAGAATCAAGAATTTATGATTTTAATTTATTATAACTATTGACCACCTAAAATTAATTTATACATTTTTCACAATCAAAATCGTAGAATTAAGTGGTTGTCTTTAAAAATAACAAAGATGTGTGCAAGGTGTAAATTGACAGGAATACTCTCCAATATACAAAATGTGAAGCACAAAATTGAAAAAGTTTGACCTTAATTTCCTCATCTTGAAAAATCCTTTCAAACAGAGCAACCTTAATTCAATCGGACATTTCCCATAAAGTAACATGTCATATATTTATAAATATATTCTAATATTTTAGTTTAGCTATGTCAATTCCTACGACAACCTTTACGGTTGCATCCCTCAATCTGATAGTTCAGTTCTTGCAAATATCTCACACGTTACTTTTGCTATGTCATTTTTACCAATTGCTGCATATCTTAGATTCATATGTTCAAGCACTACAATAATTAAATGATAAGGCGACTTAGGCTAAGGCAAGGAAATAAAAATCCGTCGCCTTAGGGTATGACTACGGCGACGAAAGATCTGCTTTGTCGCCTTAGGGTGTGGCTACGATGACAGAAAGGTCATTCGTCGCCTTACGAGAAGGCTACAAAGACATCGCATTTCTTCCGACGTTGTAGCCATATACCCTGGTGGTGTAGTTTAAAAAAAAAAAAAATTGACAAATTCTTTTATTTTTATTGATTATTAATTAAAAATACAAATTTTCTCATTCTAATTATAAATATGAATATGGCCAGAGGAAACAGTACTTCTAGTCTAGTATTTGTTTGTTTGTTTGTTATTAGTCCAAATTGAATATAAATTAGGGGCAAGTGATCAATCAGATCAATAATAATAATAATAATGCATGTAACCGTAGCTAATTAATTATATATATTAAAGGGTGCATTATTTAGTAATATTTATAATTGAACAAAAATTATCGAAAAGGTTGGTGGCCCAATTGTTTCATTGTTTGGTGTTAATCTAATTCATCAACAGTGTCACGGGTTTAATCCAATTTATTTGAGAGTAGTAGCGTTCTCTCTACTTCCAATTAAGAATTGTACTATGTCTAGGAAAGAATCTAAAAGACAACTGATTTGTTAAATATTATAATATTATTGTATTTGTGTATATTTTTTTTAGATTGTATTTGTGTATAATATTGTATTTATAAATAAGATTATATTCATAAATATGCATTTATAATTTTTATTTAGAATATAATACGTATTTATAAAACACAAACCGCGTAGCTCCGAATACACGCATTAGAGCTCAACGCTCAATATTAATGTTTTTTTACATAATATTTATTATATTTACAATAATAAAAATAATATTGTATTTATAAATATCCATAAATAATATTGCATTTATAAATAATGTTATATTTATAATGATAATAATACATAATTATATAACATTATACTATAATTATAAATAATAATGTATCTATAAATACTTATTATTATTGTGTATTTATAATATTGTATTTAGTCTCAAAAAAAATATTGTATTTATTATAAATATTATATTAATAATAAGAGGAAGATTAATTCTGTCTTTTTATCCTCGAATCGAGTTTGAATTTTTTAATATTTAAATTACTTTTGCTAATTTTTCTAAAAATGTACATATTTGCAATTTTTTGTTCTGAGTGGTTTAATCTTTATTTTTTTTTTTTCCTAAAATATAATCAAACTATGTAATAAAACTTTCTTTTCGAAAATCATTTTGGTTTCTAAACCTTGAGTTTTGTTTCATTTTAAAATTTAAAATTTAAAATGTTCAATTTTAGTCATTAGACTTTAAAATTTATTTCAATTAGTTCATTATAAACTTTTAAATTCAAATGTTCAATTTAGCGGAAGAAAAATTTAAAACTAGACGTTATAGAAAATTTTTAAATACATTTTCTTTTAAATTCTTTTTTCATAAAAAAGTAACATTTTTCTATAAATTTTAGAAATAGATTTATAATTGGTACTTGTTTGTATTAAAATTATTAAGATTATCGAATCTAATTTCATTAAAATTAATTTCAAGTTTATCACAAACACTAATTTTAAATCTTTTACTTTATATAATAACTTAATAAAATATTAAGTTCATAATCTTTTTTTTTTTTTTAGTTCAACCACTCGGTGGATAATCTAATCAATGTCCTTTTCCATTAATGAATGCACCAAAGTTTATAATGTTATGCATATATAGATAAATTTTTATTTAATAAAATGATTAATTAAATGTCAAACTACATTTTATAATGCATATAAGTGGACACAAAACATTAGAAGTGATTTTGAGATGAAAATTTTATTTTGAATAATTAGAAATTAATGAGTGGTTAGAATGACCTGTTTGATGCAGTTAATTATTTGAGGAATAGTATGTAAATATATATGCATATCTAATCACTCTTTAAAAATCTTCTTTCAGTAGTGAAAAGGCTTTAAAACGAAAATAGATGAAATCGAAACGAACCAAATTGATCCAATCAATCAGTTCAATTTTTTACAACAATATTGAATCATTCAATTTAATATTTTAGAAAATCGAAATATATTGATTCAGTCTTAGTTCTTGATCTTGCAACCAACAAAAAAAAATAAATTGAACCGAATATTTAAATATTAAGATAAAAAAATATATGTATATGTATATATTGATATTCATATTTCATGGAAAAACAAATATAAATATGAAATAAGATGTAGAAGTATTATAGATATTGTGGTATTTATGAAAAATATTGTCTTTGATTAGTAAAATAAAATTATTAGAATCAAACTAAAAAATTAATCAAATTATTATTGAGAGAAAAATTGAAAATCGAACCAAAAGTGAACCAAATAATGAATATGATCAAGATAGTGAAACAAAATCATTTCTTTTTAAACATGGAAACTTTTTTTTTTAATATATTCAAAGACATCCGAACATGTAATAACCTTTTAATTATTAGATTGTAAAGTTGTTGTCAGAACTCTAATTTATATATGAATCTTAACTATAATCGATAAATACCGATTTTCAACATTAAACACGTGAGCTGATTTCGAACACAAATACTATCGAACTTTTTTTTTTCCTCTTTATTTTTCCTCAAACAACCTTTTAATTGACCTTTCTCTCAGCAAAAACCTTCATTTTAATACGAAAAAACTGGTGCAATTAAACAGCGAGCGAGTTTTTTTTTTTTTTAAGCTCAATTATAATTTTGAAACCGATGTTTTAAAACGTGGATATGGTGGTATGCGTTAGAAAGTGTGTACATCCATCTCAAAACTAATTGGCTGTGAGACGAATAGTCCATTCTATTTTATATAAATGTTGAAGAACATCCACCTTACCAACGTGAGACATTTGTCACAAGATGAGTATTCCAATCATCTCCAACAGTATGAATTTGCTTTCTTTTTTTTTTTTTTCAACAATAATTGGATGAGATAATTCAAATTGACCATGAATATACACATTTGTAGGGTTAGCTATTCCTATCGTTGACGTTAGAGTTTATTTTGAAACTTCAATGAATCTGCAGCGTCAATTTACAAAAGGTATTGCTTTAAGTTAGCCGTTGAATCAAGTTAGTTTAAACGCGTGGTTGGTTTCCGTTATTTTGTCAATTATGTCCACCTTTTAATACCTCAATTTTGATATTTTCTTGACTTGACTTATTCTTCCTATATTGATTTTAATAAATAAAAGGTACTCTTATTTCTCTTAAATAATATTTTTATGGAAACTTTGCATAAATATTCAAATAGGACAAAATTATTATATTTTTTGAAGATTCTTAAAAAAATTGCATACATGTTCAAACGAGCTTTTAATGTGCATTAAAGTGTTTGTTGATGTACAATAATACTTTTTGTTATATATGTTAAGTTTGAATACAATAATCCACGTATTAATGATCTCTTTGATTTGATTCTAAAATTTGTCACATAATTTTTATGATGGCGGCGGTAAAAAAAACTCTAATATTAGTGTTTGCAACATTGATTTTCTATTATATAGAAGAGGAAAAATACCTATATAATACAAATACGTATACAATACTGTATTAATATCTTTTTTGTTACATATATAATACTGATAGTTAATCTTGAATTACAATTACTATATTATGCTATACCAAAAACAATGTTAAAAATACTAATTTAATAGTCTATATGTTGTAAATCACTGACATGCTAACGATAGTTAATACCTAGATGATTATCATAATAATATGTTGATTTGTATAAATAAAATAGTAATACAATACAGTTTGGATTGTAAATGTTATAATACATATGCAATACAAACTGTGAGTTGCGATAACTCTGTCATAGGGTATTATTAAAGGGAAGGCACCTCACTTACCGATGAAATAAAGAATAAAGACTTTAGAAGATTTTTTTTTTTTAAACAATGTTGATTTCTTTACATATGTATAAATATGGTATTATTAAATAAAAGGCAATTACCTATTGAGGAAACAAAGAAAACGCAATTGTAGTACGTGCATAAACGTCTGTCACATTAAAAAAGAAACACAGATGAATCAATTTTTTTGTAATACAATGTTGATTTCTGTACATATGTATAAATATGGTATTATTAAAGGGAAATGCATCTTACCTATGACAAAAAAACAATTAAAGTATGTCCAGAAAAACAAATAAAGTCAGATTCTGCAAAGATACAAAGTTAGATTAAAAAGAGGAAATTAAAAGAAAATTAGTGCTTCATCTTGAAAATGAAATTAAATACAAGCAAAATAAGATAAATAAAATAAAGTATAAATATAGAAAGAAATTTCATAAGGAGAGATTTATGGGTAAAAAAATTCTCAGGGCAAAATGGTGATTCGAATTAAATTTATTTAGATATAAAAATTCATTTGAATATCATTGCAATTAAAATCAATTTGTGATGAAAATGTAATAATTATAGACGAATTGAATATCCATGTTAAATACCCTATTTTTATTCTCTTTCAATTTATTATTTTATTTTTTCATAATACTTTTTTATAGCTATTTTTCAATCTCGTTAAGCTAATTATTTTCGCAATATTTCATTCGACTATTTCAATTATAACATATTTTTAAAATAATTTCAACAAAACAAAATTTCATTCGTTTTTTCAAAATTCCAATTTTACCCCTCTTTTCAACTAATTAATGGAAGACGATCGATTTGTGAGCTGATTGAATCTATAAGTGATGTGAATTGAAATTATCGGTTGAATTGATTGAGACGATAATATTTTGATTATTTTACTAAAGCGATCCATTTTTCTCATAATTTTGTTTTACATGAAATTTTTTTGAGTTTTTAATGCTACACATGAAAAATCCTCATTATTTTATTCTTTTCAAAAAAAAAAAAAAAACTCAAACACAAATAATCATACTTTCCATAATTTCACTTTTCTTTTCTCTACCCAATTCTCCTACTTCTTCCTCATTCTCATCTCTCTCCTCTAAACACACTTCAAATTAAACTTTGAATTTCCAAAAATGTAACTTTCATCCTTGAACTTTGAGATCTGTTCGAAAATTTCAAAAGTTCAATTGAAGTGTTTAAACTATGAGATTTATTCTCGATCTCTAAACTTTCGGAAAAAACTTAAAATTGATTTTGTTTTTTAAAAAATTAATATCTTCCTCAATAAAATTTATAAATAGGTACATATTTTATCTTTCATTTATCAAAATTATTTATATTATTGAACAATTTCGGTTAGGCTTCAAATTTTTTATTAGAACTAAATTTAAGATTTTTTTGTATAAAATACTAGATTAAAATTATACTTTTGAAAATTTAAAGAAAAAGTAAAATAAATCTCAAAATTAAATGATTGAATTAACCTTTTAAAAATTTATAAATCAAAATAAAACAAATGTAAATTTTTAATAACAAAATAGTATTAGATAAAATAGTAAATTAATACTTATTAACATCCACTCTATCAATGGTCAGAATCTCCGCAGTATTCTATAAATAATAAGGTTTGTTGTTCCAATCCATCAACTTCTGCTAAAAAAAAAAAATAATAATAATAATAATAAGTAAATGACCTCAAGAGGGTTATATGAGATTTACCTGAAATCAGATACAAGTGAAAAATAAATCTTATCAACAATTAAAATCAAAAGAAAATCCTAATAATATTTTTGGCTAATTTAAAATTCTATAATTAAAATGGATGGGTTAGGTAGGATAGCGACAAACTCTAATTTTTTGAAGCTGTCACAAATTTTCAACAACTTAAATCAAGGATAAAAGAAGAGGTTTCCCAACCATTGTTTGCACGTCCAGCCAGGCTGTGTACAAACCAAGACAAACAAATCGAGTGCTCCGCCGTCAATTTCCGGCCACTGCCGTTTCTGCTTCAATGGACGCTCAGAAACTCCACGTGGCTTACCAAGGCGTACCCGGCGCCTACTCCGAAGCCGCCGCCGGCAAAGCCTGCCCAAACTGCGAAACCATTCCCTGCGATCAATTCGAGACGGCGTTTCTATCGGTGGAGAATCGAATCGCCGATCTAGCAGTTCTCCCAATCGAAAACTCCCTCGGCGGTTCAATTCATCGGAACTACGACCTCCTCCTCCGCCATAACCTCCACATAATCGGCGAGGTACAGTTTCCTGTTCACCATTGCCTCTTGGCGTTACCAGGAGTCCAGCCACAATCCCTAACTCGAATCATCTCTCACCCTCAAGCCCTAGCTCAATGCGAACACACTCTCACAAAACTCGGCCTCAACGCCGCGCGTGAAGCCTTCGACGACACCGCCGGCGCTGCCGAACTCATTGCCCTCAACAACCTCCGTGATACGGCGGCGATTGCCAGCGCACGCGCCGCTGATCTCTACGGCCTCGAAATCATCGCCAACGGAATCCAGGACGATTCGAGAAACGTGACGCGATTCGTCGTCTTGGCTCGAGATCCGGTTGTTCCGCGAGCGGGACAGGCGTTAAAGACGAGCGTAGTGTTCGCGCTGGAGAAAGGAACCTCGGCTCTGTTCGAGGTCCTGGCGGGTTTCGCGGCGAGGAACATTAGCTTGACGAAGATCGAGTCCAGGCCGCATCGGAGCTGTCCGATCCGGGTGGTGAAGACGGCGAAGCGCTTTGAGTACGTTTTCTATGCGGACTTCGAGGCGTCGATGGCGGATGTCAGAGCTCAAGAAGCCATGGCGCAGTTGCAGGAATATGCTTCCTTTTTCAGGGTCTTGGGCTGCTATCCAATGGACAACCAATAAAAATGTTAATTTTTTTAATTGTTTATTTATGTTTTCTCCTAGCAATTAATTGATGCATGTATTAAGTTAATGTGCGTATTTATTTTTTTAAAAAATGATGACCTATTATTTATGTTACTCTTCCCCTCTCTCTCTCTCTTTTCTTTCTTTTTTTTATTATTTTATTATTTTTTATTTTATGTGTGATTTTTGATAATTTATAGGTTGTCTAATAGTTAGATGGTGGTAATTTGGCCAAAGCGAGCATAGTGTTACGTATGGTCGCACACACGCCGATCTCATATTGGTTATGGCAAGTCTTAGAGGAGAACTCAAGTCTCATACTTGGATCGTCCATATTTTGTGGCTTGTCGCGTAGTTAAGCGAGGTTCTCTAGACCTCGATTATGTTTCATCAAATACACAACAGAATTATCTTGATCATGTTTAAATGCTCGCACACGCATCCATTCGGTCCACGGGAATCTATCGTGAGATGGTGGGTCGCCTCTCGATATATGTAGCAACCTTTGTTCCATGGAAAATCATGACGTAATGTCGACACACCCATGTCGTCCGACACTATCCCCAGATTTCCATACTCGAAGTAAGCCGCCAAAGACACTCTTCTTGCAAGCCCTCGGCCACAACACGACACACGCATGTGTCATGGGGTAGCTCACTTAGGCCACTGGGCCTAGAGGTGGTGGAGAGCTGACATCATGCCTCCCCTATAGTACATATGGACCATTTTCAGTCTCTCACCAATGCATGTCTTTTTGGCGAGGAATCATACGCTAACGTGGAACGTCTGTCCAGTGCCCAATTGACATCAAACTTGGCGAGCTTACATCTTAGCTTCATACGGACTTAACTCCAGAGCCGCTTGTCAAAACTCCATCTCGATCCTTGACATTATCGGGATGGCTCGGGGCCTCATCGTGCCTCCACTAAGCTTTGACACTAACACCTTGACGCGATCGTGACTTTACTTCATAATGCATCCAGCACTATTGAACCGTCTTCTTAGTGTGATGGATGATGTATCGTCCTCCTCGGTCACATCATGGCTTGTCAGGATGTTGGTCGTAAGAGCATATTTTATGACTCTGACATCCTCCTCATTTAATCCAGTCACCGCCCTCGATGACTTTAACACGGGGCATAACCACGCATGTTACGATATTAACCCCTAGTTGCACTGGGCATCGCCCCTTTTGAGGATCCGACCTTCGACTCGCTATTGGAGGACTTGCTAGCAACTCGTGCTTCAGAAGAATGTGATAAAAAACACATTACTTATGGGCTATCCCATCATGGACTTTCCCTCGCCCCTTTATGGACTTGGCCTAGGGTTCACCAAATAAGTATGACCACTTTGTGCGAATTGATATTACGCCTCTGACTACCCCATCTACAGCTCACCTTGGCCTCCGCGAATAGTTGGTGAGGTCTCGCAATACAGCCTCCGATCACTTGCCTAATGCTCGGGGAGTGCACCTCACTACACATCTCTGAGCTTCCTTTCTAAATCTAGCGTCATCTAGACAACAAAACTCGCGGACCCAATTAAGTTGTTAGCACTACTCCTCGGCCAACTTCACCTACCGCACAGCTTGGCGACGTTACAAAGACAATCCTGGTCTTTCAGAAGCTCACTCGAGCTTCACTTTGTCGAGCATGATGGCTCCTTCATGAACGAACGTTGGTTGCTGTCAAAGGTCACCCATTTGACATATGGAGTGACCCAATGGACACTTGTCCTCACACTTTTCTTGGCGTCAGCCACATTGTCCACCCACATGGACTTTCACTGTGCATAACTTGGCACTTGACCGTTGCATGTCATACTGACTTCCGACTCTACTTGTAACCATTATCATTATCCCTCTGATGATAATGGTTCTTTCACATTGTCTGTCCCACCAAGCCTTTGGCAAACAGGCTTGATCTTCTTTTAGACGTGTACGACTCGTTCACGACATGTTTGCTCAAGACATTCACAAGTTCAAGGAGTCGGCTTCTCTCAGCTTCTCATTGACACACAATTGTCCTTCCGCAATGACACTCATAACACGGATGCACTGTCTTCATTTCAACTATCGAGTCTTTTTGTCTTGATCGACTGCACGCACAAACATAGGCTCTAATACCAAATATCACGGCCGCACTATTTGACTCGTGCGACACCATGATCTCACACTAGTCCTGGCCAGCCTTAGAGGGGAACTCAAGCCCCATACTCGAATCGTGCATACTTTGTGGCCCGTCAAGTCGTTAAGCGAGGTTCTCAAGGCCTCGACTATGCTTCATCAAATACACAATAGAATTATCTTGGTCATGCTTAAATGCTCGCACACGCATCCATTCGGCCCACGAGAATCCAACGTGAGATGGCGGGTCGCCTCTCGATATATGTGGCAACCTCTGTCCCATGAGCAAGGGTGTAATGTCGGCACACCCGTGTCGTTCGACACTGTCTCCAGATTTCCATTCCCGAAGGGAGCCGCCCAAGACACTCGTCTTGCAAGCGCCCGCCTACACCACGTCACACGCATGTGCATTGGGGTAGCTCACTTAGGCCACAACGCCTAGGAGATAAGAACCTGCAAGGGTTGATCGAGACCAAAGTCGGCCCTTAAAGACATAGAAAGTGTGAGGACTTGCGGGGGTTGGCCATATAGGTTAAGACTCTCGCCCAGGATTAGACTCATATCAACTAATTCACTAAGAATGATCATATATCGTTGTGATCTTAATCCTGGGTGGGTTGCGAACAACCTCTCATCTTCAGGATTGTCGTAATGAGTAGCTAGAAACAACGTCAAAAAAAGGAATTCACTTCTTCTCTATTATTGAGGAAGAAGTAAAGTTTTTCCCTTAAGAACTAGTTTCAAGGCTTGAATAAAGGGATCATGCCTCTCGTTGGCCCGAGAGGACATTGGTTTATAGTGAGACTATAAACAACTTGTTCATTTGAAGAATCACATCATCATATCGATTATATTCGTGAACACTAACTTGTCTAATAGTGCGAAAGAGTTCAACACATGCCTTTAGTGGAATAAGCCTAATGTTAACGAGGAGGATTATAGTAGCTCTTAACCGATAGGTTTACCGGTATCTGGGCTAGCTCATAACTGTTGGTATACTCTTTCATTAGAGAAAGAATTTGAGAAGTTCAAATTCATGGATTAATTATGTTGGACATAATTAATAGGAGTATTTAAGTTTAAATTGTAAAAAAAAATTAATTAATATATTTGATATATTAATTTAATATTTATTGGATAAATATATTTGAGGAAAAATTAATTGAATAAATTAATTATAAATAATTATAGGATAATTATAGAGTTTTCAGTGGTAAATATCTTGAACATATTGAATTAATAATTATTGGATAATTATTATTAAATTTAAGGATTATAAATTAATATGTTGGACATATTAATTGATTTAATTATTGGATAATTATTAAATGGAGAATATTAATTAATATGTTGGACATATTAATTGAATTAATAATTATTGGATAATTATTAAAGTAGAGAATTAATATATTGAATATATTAATTGTAGAGATTTATTTATTTAATAATATATTGGATATATTATGTAATTGACATTTATTTGATAAATATCAAGTAAAAATAAATAAAACAATGTATGAGATATACTAGCCAAATTTGAAATCCCATTCCCATAAATTGAGAAAAGAAAAAATAGATCGGGATGAAATTTGAGTTTCACATTTTAAATTTTCTACTATACATAGGAGGCCTTCTGAGTCATCTTTTTTTTCCTCTTGAATCAAAGCTCTTCTCAACTTATTTTCTCTAAGAAGCTTTCGACAAGGCACTCGGTGTACCATTGCATACATAGCCTAGAAAATTGGAGGATTCAATCAAGAAGGCTCGAAGAGATTTGTTCGTGACCTTCTCAACATAAAGCCAACATAATTATTCAGAGGCGCCATACATGTTAAGTACTTTATGTTTTTCCAACAATGATTAATTACTTAGGGTTGCATGTAGATTAATCAATAAATAATTAATTTTATTAAATTTTTTAATTACTTACACACTTTCACCGAGTTAATTATATGCTCTTACCCCACAATTCCCAACACGATCATCTTTAGCGAAGTAGCTGATGCAAGTCTATAACGAAATTACTAGCTTGATCCATAAAACTTCTGGTCTCGTCTTATGCAAAAAATTCTTTTTGCATAGGTGCCTTCACTCACATGTCTCCACACGAACAACCAGGATTAAGTCATTTGCAACTCTTGCAAAGCGAGCCACACAAACAGTGTTAGCAAGTTATAAAATTGGAACTAGATCCACTTGTATGTCCCACAGACTTGTCCAAGTATTCATCTAAATAACCAAACACATATATATCTAATGCATACTACATACACACCTATGTTTACATAAAGTCGAATATGAATACATATGTCAATCTATTAGTATCGTACATATATTTATATCCACTTACGACACATATATACCAACGAGTAAATTTATACCATAACAAATCCTATGTGCAATATAATACTTATATATAAACATAAAAATATATACATGTTACATACCCTACTAATGTTGAGGTACATATAGCTAGGTACATAAACATACATAAAAAAACAAAATAAGGAAAATCATTGAAATGAGTTTTTTTTTTCTTCTTGTCCCATAATTTTAAAAAGTTTTAATGCCTAAGATTTAAAATAAAATTTCTCCAATTTTTCTATAAAAGTCAAATTTCTATCTAAATTTTTATTCTCTAATTCAAATGTTCACCTAATACAATGATATTGATACTCAATTTTATGCAAACTTTATTCCTTTATAAAATGTAATGTTTTAAGTTAAAAATGTATTGGTTAAGAATAAAGTGTATCCTTAACCAATAAGGATAATATTTTATGAGGGGTAATGTTTTAAGTTAAGATATAAAGCAAGACCCAATATGCAAAATTAGTAACTTCTCACCTGACTAATAGTAACAGTTGCGTTACATGTATACTCTGATGGAGAAATCATGCTGGTGTAATCAGACGTGACATGATTAGAAGCCCCACTATCCATTTTTCAATTCGGATCAACAACGGTCTCAAGGCATGAAACAAAAGGATTTGAACTCTATTGGGCATGGAAAACACGTGGTCGAGAGGACATAACACAACTAGATGAGCCAGAAAAATTGGTAAACTACTGAGGGGCTCAATGTGATCTTGGATCATCATATTATTGTTGATTGGGAACACACGTATCACGTCAAACATTAGCACTATGTCTTATTCGCCCACACACAAAACACATGATTCCACTATGATCGGTTGAAGGGTTCCCATGACCTCGACCACGACTTCGGCCACCTTGAGAATTGTGTTGCCCACGTCCTCCTCTTGCATGTTAGAGCTCTGAGGTTTGGACTACTCCAGCAGGCCATCGTGTATAAACACAACATTTATCGAAGTAAAGTGATTAAACAAACTCGAATTTTGTGAGTTTTGTTGTTCAATTCGCTTTTCAAACATCAAAAAGTCAGTTTGCAAGCGAAACCATGTAAGATCTATTCGTCCTTGTGCAATGGCTATCATCGCATTATACTTTTCATCAAGACCCAATAATATCTGGGAGATCAACGACTAGATAGAAATCAAACTTTCAACAAGCTCAAGATTATCTGCATGAGTTTTTAGCAAGCTCAAGTTTACACCGTTGAAATACCTGACGAAGGTAGTCTTCTTCAGCTTGAGACTGAGTCCTTAACAGATCTTGGATCGTTGTCCAATGTTCACAATCGTTTCACACCATATAAATGTAGGATCGGAAGACAACACTAGAGAGAGGTGAATAGGGTTTGCTAACTTTTTTGTTCTTTAAATTTGATTTTATGATCTAAACTTTGTTAACTAAAAACACTCAATAAAGTAAATATGGGATGCAATAATGAAGTAGCGGAATATAAAAGTTGAGAGAAAGAGAGACACCAAAGTTTTTAAAGTGGTTCGAAAAATCTCTACTCCACCCCAAACACTCCTTCTTGGGATTCTATTGGTGATCCTCTTACGGTGAGAACCAAACCTCCACGACCCTCTTTTTCTTAGGCTGAAGAGAAACCTAAATCCTTTTCACGGGTTCAGGATTAAACCACTACTACTCTCTTTTTCAGGCGAAAGAGAAACCCCAATCCTTTTACTGGTTCAGGATTAAACCAATTTAATTTTCTCCAACCAAGGAAAAATACAGATCAAAGGGTGAGATTTAGCAAATCCCAAAACAAATAATTAAAATAAATATAACAAAATACCTCTCGAAGGCAAAATACAGAAGTTTAGCATTGACAGCTTCTCACAAATTTGTAATACGCCGTTTCAAGAATATGTGAAGTAATCAAACTTTTAGAGACTGTATTGAATGGATATGTTTCTATCAAATTCACAATTTTGAGAGAGGAGATTTATGGAAGAGAAGAGAAAAGGCGACGGTTGGATTTAGGACAAAATGATCAAAGGGTGAGATTTGATGAAGATGTGATAAATTGTAGCCTTTAGATTTAGGTTAAATGTGGATGAATGAGATTGAGTACAGATGAGATGTAAAAAGATTTGGTGTAAAAGGAAACAATAAGAGAAGAAAAATCTCGGTTTTCCATTTGGCAAATTTTCCTTCCAAACTTTAAATGTCCATATCTTCCTCATTTTAGCTTTGATTTTAACTATTCAAAATGCGTTGCAATCGTCTCTTCATTATCTACATATTAAAACCTTCAAAATTCCAAAAATATAAGTAAAAAAAAATCGAGCTAGTTATCATCAAAAATATTAATTAAAATTAATTAATTTAAGATAATAGCCAAAAAGCCAACATTCTCCCACTTTTTGATGATGACAAAATATATAAGAAAAATGAGTTCAAAGTGATGTGTGAAATGTGATATATGATATGAGTCAACAAGTACAATCATTACACATGCATAATAATAATATACTTTCATTTTTCTTATTATCTCTCCCCCTTTGGAATCAATCAAAAAAAAAAAAAAAAAACAAGAAAAAAGAAAAGTAACATAAAATAGCTCTTGATCAATAACTCTTAATAAATTTCTCCCCTTTTGAAATCAATTTAACACTTCCCCTTAATAAAGTCTTAAAAAATATTTAGCCCATAAGTTAATCATACATGATCAAAAAATTGATAAATCAATTAAAATAAACCAATTTTGGAATTTCCATAAAATAAACCAATTTTAGAATTTCCATAAAAATCGCATTCAAATGAAGACTACATAAGATATATGATATCAATGTAATAGCTAGAGATTTTGAATAACAATTGTCCATATCGGTAAAAGATACATCATGCAAATTAATTTCAAGACAATTTATCAAATATGAGTGGATTTTTTCCAGGTACTTGGACCAAGATGTTGACCAGGCTGCTGCGATGACTATGGGAAACATTGCATTGGAGTCTAGGAAAAGTCGTAGCATGTTTTAAATTCAACATATTTAATGATTATGATTTTCTAAGTTTATTAAATGTTTTCAGGATCCTACTGTAACTATTTTCAATAAATGCATTGATTTATCCGTTAAAATCCGTTTTATAACTGATTTTCATACATTGGAGTTGAATAAGGTCTTTGGTTTTATTCTTTGAAAGCCCGGGTCCTTACAACTGATGATGACACAGATAAAATTACTGCAGACATTGAAGAATTTTTTATTTTATTCTACAATGATAGTATAAACCTTTGCAACAGGACAGAGTAGTTGTGATAGTGGCACCTCAACTCATGCTGCATATAGGAGAAACTTCAGTGCATCCTATACATCTGGTGATTTTGGCAGTGCTAGGATGGATAATGATGGGTTAGAAAAAGCAGTTGGCATAAGAGATGTGCGTTTGGAGACCAAGAGTGGTACTGTGCTAATTCTGAAAAATGTAAAACACATTCCCGATATCTGAATGAATTTAATATTAACGGGTAAACTTGATGGTGAAAGTTTATGTTATACCTTATATGATGGCAAATTGAAGCTTAATAAAGGCTTTATGGTGGTAGATAAGGGAGAGAAGTGTTCTTCATTATATATGATGCAGGAAAAAATTACTGGTTGTGATATAAATGTAGTGGAGAATGAACAGAGTATTGAGTTTTGGCATAAGAGACTCAGTCATATCAGTGAGAAGGGTTTGATGATTCTAGCCAAGAAAAATCATCTTTCTGGAGTTAATAGTGTGTTCTTGTAGAGATGTGAACATTGTTCGGCACGAAAGCAAACATGAGTTTCTTTTAAGGTATCACAACCTTCAAGAAAGCCAGAAGTACTTGATATTAAATATTCTGATGTGTGCGATCCAATTAAAACTAAAACACTTGTAGGTGTGCCATACTTTATGACATTTATAGATGATCATTCAGGAAAAATGTGGTTTACACATTGAAGTCTAAAGATCAGGTTTTTCAAGTGTTTAAGTAGTTTCATGTCGTTGTTGAAAGAGAAATTGGTAAAAAGTTGAAGTGTATCAGAACTAATAATAGTGAAGAGTATTGTGGACCTTTTGATGAGTATTGCAAAAATTATAGTATCCAACATCAAAAGACGTCGGCTAAGACTCCTCAGCTAAATGGGTGGGCCGAGAGAATGAACAAAACATTGGTAGAAAGAGTGAGATGTTTGCTTTCACATTCACAGTTAGCCAAAATGTTTTGGGGTGAAGGATTCAGTACAATTGTACATGTTTTGAATCTCATACCTTGTGTTCCCTTGGGATCTGAAGTCCCTGACATAATTTGGTCAAAGAAAGATATATTGTATAGTCATCTGCATGTCTTTGGTTGTAAAGCTTTCGTTCATGTTTCTAAAGATGAGAGATCGCAAAGACAAAACCATGTGTGTTTCTTGGCTATGACCAAGAAGATTTTGGCTACAGGTTATATGATCTTTTAAAGATGTTGTGTTTGTTGAAGACAAGACTATATAAAACATTGAGAAAACAGATGAAACGGAGTGTACATACAATAATGATCTGATAGATTTAGATGATCTTTCTTTGGAAGAACCTTCTGTAGAGATAGAAAATGAGATTCAGAATGATCAGTTTGATAATTCAGAAAGGGTAGAAGGTCATGATCAAGGTGAGGTAGATGATAATATTGAGGATTAGTTAAAGAAACTGTAGCCCGTACAGATGTTCCACTCATAAGATCTGTCAGATATCGACGTTTGTCAATAAGATATGACACTAATGATTATGTGTTATTAACTGACGGGGGAGAACTTGAGAATTATGAAGAGGCTATAAAAGATGAGAACAAAAGAAGTGGATTGATTCAATGAAAGAGGAGATAAAATCTTTATTAGATTATCACACTTTTGAGCTTATTAAATTGCCTAAAGGGAAAATTGCACTAAAAAATAAGTAGATTTATCAAGTGAAACAAGAAGAAAATATCCAAGATCACATTATAAAGCGAGACTAGTTGTCAAAGGGTTCAACTAGAAGAAGGGTATTGACATTGATGAAATTTTTGCTCAAGTTAAGATGTCTTTAATTCGTGTATTTTTTGGGTTTAGCAGCTAGCCTTGACATAGAAGTTGAGCAAATGGATGTGAAGTCTGCATATCTTCAGGGAGACCTGGATAAAGAAATCTATATGGAACAACCAGAGGGTTTTGAGAGAAAGGTAAAGAGAAACTTGTGTGCAAGTTGAAGAAAAGTCTTTATAGGTTGAAACAGGCATAGATGCAATGATACAAGAAGTTTGATTCTGTTATGGGAGTAAGGCTAAAAGAATGTTACTTCTGATCATTGTATTTTTCTGCAAAAAATTTATGATGGCGATTTTATTATTTTATTGCTTTATGTTGATGACATTTTGATTGTTGGCAGGAATGTTTCTAGAATACAAATGTTGAAGAAACAGGTAAGCAAATCTTTTGCCATGAAGGATGTGGGGCCAGTAAAGGAAATTCTTGGAATTTGAATAGTTCGATATAAGACATCCAAGAAATTATATATCTCACAGGAGCAATACTTAGAGAATGTGCTTGAAAGATTCAACATGGATAAAGCTAAAGTGGTTAGTTCCCCTCTCTCCAACCATTTTAAGTTGAGTAGCAAACAATGTCTCTCAACAGAAAATAAGAAGGAAGATACGAGAAGAGTTCCATATGCTTCAGCTGTTGGGAGTTTGATGTTTGCCATGGTAAGTACTACACCTGATATAGCTCATCTTGTTGGCGTTGTTAGTCATTTTATGTCCAATCCAGAAAAACAACATCAGGAGGCAGTTAAGTGCATTATGAGATATTTGCGAGGCACTTCTAGTTTGAGAAGCTCACATTTGGAAGTGGAAAGCCAGTGCTTACAGGCTATACTGATTCAGATATGATAGAAGATCTAGATAACCGACGATCTACTTTTGGTTATTTGATGACATTTGCAGGTGATACTGTAAAGACCCGACCCGACATGAAGTCAACCCCGAGCCTTAACCTTGTATGCATAATCAAACTATCTTATTCAGAGACATCCTAAATTTAAAATTCAGACTTTAATTCAAACAAGGTAAATACAAGTTCAACAGTTGCGGAATTTAAAAGAAAAATCGGGTACCCTTCCAGAACAATTAAATGAAATAACCACAAATAACTCTAACATGCCTCTATGACAAATAGTTCATGAATTTAAAATAAAGCTCAAATGATGTTCGAAATTATTGATTAAAAGACTCGAACAGCGCCCATGGTCACGTTAGCTCCAGTTCAGCCTCGGTCAACCCTATGTGTACCTGGAGAAATTTTCCATAATGGAAAGAGGAGAGTTCACGAAAACTCAATAAAGGAACCCAGTACGGGATCACCAGAACAAGCTATGACATAGCATGAATAGAATGTTAACTCAGCAAAAACTCAAATTCTTTGGTAGTCGATGCTAGTGTGAGGGCAACTCGGCGAGCCGAAGTAGTCTGGTTGCCGTCATACCACGAACACTCGCGTGACAGAGTAGTATAAGCACCCTCTGCAGTGGGATATCGCCTACCCTCATTCCTAAACATGGTACCTGGGAAAGGTCAAGCGAACTCTGGGTAGGTACAAGCACCCTCTGCAGTGGTTATCGTCCTCTCGTCCGACACTCGATAATTCCCTATCCCAGGCTACAACTAAGACACGTATGTCCTTAGCTGCAGCTTGTGCTCTATAATGATGCCATTCCCATCTGGGACTCAAAGTTAACTCGTTTGGTTTCCTCTAGAACACCTCAGCAAATCACATCCTTGGTTCCCTTTGGAATTCAATTTTTAAACATATAAATTTCAGATACAAATTCACAGGCTGATAACATGCTAATATAATTCTCGAAATTCACATACCAAGGTCAGACAACAAAAACATGCATTTGGAGTATCAACTATCACAGAACATACTTTCAGTGAAATCTAATCAAGACATGCTCAAATTACACTACGGTGAACCTTATATGGGAAAAAAGTCCCTTACCTGGGCCTGGAATAGCACGAAACAGTCCTTGAAGTCAAAATTGGGGTCCCCTAAGGAATCCTCACCTAAAAATGCCTACACAGGTCAAATGGGTGAGAATTTGGACATGAAATCTTGAAAAATGGAATCGGGGCATGTGATTTACCTTAAGAGTGAAAGTCAGATTTTTCCGGTCATCGACGACGGCAACGCGTGGATTCACTAACCAGCGAGCGAGCACCAGGCTGCGCCTTAGGTCTGGCGCGTGTAACGCAGGCTCGGGACGCGCGCGAAGGCTCAGGTTGAGCGCTGGCTAGGCTCGATAACTACTGCAAGCTCAGACTGACACTCGCCAGCTTCGGGAAAACACTGCAGGCTCGGCGGGCGGGCCGCGATTGTCTGACACACTGCGGCTTCTGATTGGTCTGGACACTGGCGATACACACTCCCACGACGGCTGCTCCCCCTACACGTGATTGGTGCACGCGATCAGATTGGCTTTAGCTCCTTGACGGTTGGTGCAAATAGAGCTGCGACGCGTGTTCTACTGTGGCTGGCGGATCAGGACGACTCTGACTTCTCTAACGAATGCGCCTCAAGAATCAGGTCTGCACGAAAAACTTTAGTTTTTCTCTTCTCCCATTCGCTCTGCAAGAAATCCCTTGATTCAATTATTAGGGCATGATGACCCCCACTAAAAATGCCAAATTTGACATTTTCTAAATTCGTCCCGTAGTGCCCATTTACCAAAATGCCCCTCTTTGACTCAACTCTCCTTTAATGTTTCCAAGGGCAAAACTGTCCATTTATTTTTCAAAAAAGAAAAAAATATTTTTTTTAATTCCACATATAATTTACCAAGTTAAGAAAAATAAGGTTGTTACATGCAATGTCTTGACAGTCAAGATTACAAAAGTGTGTTGTACTTTCTATTATAGAAGCATAATATATACCAGTAGCAGAAGCTTGCAAAAGATGTTGTGGATGAAGTAGACAGTGAGATAAGACACAACAATGAGACTATAAAATTGCTGGCTGTGGGGTTCGAACCCACGCGCACTTATGTGCAGAAGATCTTAAGTCTTCCCCCTTAACCTCTCGGGCAAACCAGCTCATTTGAATATTAAAATGATTATATTTTTATTTAGTTTGTATATTTAATAGTCATGAACTTTTCTTAAAATATAATAGCCTACATAATTGAATATTCCAATCCACATTTACATTTTAGATAAAAACGGAAAAAAACTACCATTTTTTTTTTTGCTAAGTTAAATTATAATTAATCTAAAAAACACACATCATCATCGTTCCATCCCCTCAATCTTCTTCATAATTGCTCAAAACAATGACCACATTCTTCTTGCTGAATTCAATCGCAAACCATTTGGCTTCTATATTCAGGTTTTAGAAAGACCATGGCTAAGTTGTTTACAGTTTATTCTACTTCTAGATTTTGGTCTGTCGGCACAACGATAGTGCTACTGCTTACGCACGTAGTCCTAGCATAAGATTGACCGATTTCTACTTCCAATATTTTATTAGAGTCTGGACTTGATTTGTAACGACCATAAAAATCCAACTACTCCTTAGAGGTATAATTATCATGCTTGCATTAATACATCCATTCAAATAAATTAAATTGGACACCAATTTCCAAAAAAATAATTGCAATCTCACAAATTATAATTAAATTTGAAACAAATCATCTTGAATACAAAATAGAGTTTGAATTCATTAAAGTGTGGATTACACATTTATTGTTAATTAAGTCTAATGCGAAACAAAATGATTAGAGATTGTATCCACAATCTTCTATAAGCTCTTCTCAGTCAACCACCACATCATGCTCTAATACTTAAAAAATATTAAATAATAAAATGTGAGTATATTGAAATTTAATCAAGTCAACATCTGCTCTAAAGCGTATTCATATAATCAGTCAAACATAACTTGAAATATACAAACAAAAACATATCTCTTAAATTCAAATAGGCTCGACAATTTTATGTTCTACATCATTTTTGTCTAAACATGCTCATTGGCCTTAGTCTTATG
>JBBMEG010000005.1:3091432-3103316 GCA_037832605.1 Cyclanthera cordifolia | reverse complement strand
GGTAATAAATATATAATTAAAAAAATGTCGAGTACACACTTACTCCTAATGAGTCGTGGATTTGTGATAATTTTTGTATTAGGGTGCTAGTACCATTAAACCTAATAACCAAAATTGCTGTGAAGAAAAATAAAATCCCCTATAAAATGGCAAAGACAAATTGAAGAGCTATGAAAACCTTAGAGAAGAAGATTCCATCTCATACTGATTCGAAGTCCAATTAATCGTTTGGCGGTGCTCGTTCTCGTTGAGGATTTCGGCACGCTATCGTTGAAAGTCCAGTCATCCCCTATAAAGTTTGTCGTCATTATCGCCCATTGGAGTTCCGTTACGTTCCAAAAGGTACAATTTTAAACTCTCTACCATAAGTGAAATCCATATTTTCAAGGAATTTTGTTCCCGGGCTATATTTGCTATATTTTCTTTCTTTTTTTCCTTTTAATAATAACTAATTTGTATTTCATATGTTTTTCATTATGTGTTTGTATGTACGACAAGAGATACATGTTAAACGTTATAGCACTTGGACGTGTACTCGTATATACAACAACTGTCATGTGTTCCAAATATATATAAATCGAAGCTATACAAAAAAAATGGTTGAGATGAATCGTCATGTGATTTAAAAAAAAGGTGATAATAAGATTTAGATTTGTTTAAAAAAATTGTTAACTATTTGTAGACAAATATTTTATAATGTACAGGAAAAAAGAATAGTTAGTTATTTATTTCTTGAATCTACTAACTTATCATGTATTTTTTCTTTTTCTTTAATAATTGGAAATATAAAATAAGAGTATTTGTGGGATGGATATTTATCTTTCTTTCTTTTTTTTTCTTTCTTTTTTTTTAATACTGCTATTTAAATATAGCGTATGGCCATACTAATTTTGATGTATTTACCTAAATATTGGTTTTATTTGGGTTATTTATTATAATATATTTTCATTTGATGATACGAAATTTTTGTCATTTTTGCCTTAAAAAAAACAGAGAGAGGGAGAATGGAAGAAATAAAAGACGGAAAATAAAAATAACCTAAGGTTATGGAACCTATAAACCAAATATCTCAAATATACCCTTTAAAAAGTTGTTTCATTATTTGTTGTAGTATTTCCAATATGACGGTTTGAAATGATATGGCTTAGTAGGTTATGATCATTCTTAAATTAAACAGTAGTTTCATTTTTTTGAATTCAATGATTACTTAGTTTAATAGAATATATATATATTTGTTGTAACAAAAAAGTTTTCTCCTAATATTTAAATTAAATTTAGGCTTTGCAATTTAATTGAAGTTTTGAAGTAAAAAAAGTTATTTGGGAGAAGTTGGACGAGAATTGAAATTGAAAAAGGATGGGTAAAAGAGAGAGCAAAATTGTAATTTTTGTTGCAAAAAGACAAAATAGGGAAAAGACAAAAAAGCTATAACTACCCAAGTAATCATTAAACCCTAATCATGATTCAATAATTAGCCATCAGAGTTCTGAAACCGAGGCATTGGTTTCAACGTAGTCAGACGTGAAATTTCGTGTCGTCGTCGACGTTATGACTCACTAGTTGTTGTCTGCCTCGTGTCACCCCATGTTTGCTCCCACATTCGAGGATGAGAATTCATTTGCCACCGCTGCCGCCTCACGGAAGCAGCGCTTGTGACACCCAATCACCAGCGCATGTCAGACGCCTGCACATCTTTGCGAGTACCAAGCAGCCGCGTGTCGAACTTCCACTAGGTGCTGCAGCTTCAAATTTTGTCTTCTAGTGTTGAGCCTGACGCGGTCCCCGAAGCTAGCCCACAGCCAAGATGCACGTCGGCCTTGCATGTGACGCCCCCGAACCTGAAGCTTCGCCTCCTATCACGCATTGGAAAACGTTCCTCCACGTGTCGCCGTCGTCGTCTCTAGTGACTAGAAAATTCCCGATTTCACCCAAAATGTTAATTTCGTGTCCCGAGTCCATTTTTTAAAGTTCTATCAGCTAATTCTCACCTATTTGTTCTATATTGGCACTTTTAGGTGAAGATTCTTTAGACGAGCCTGGATTCGAGTTTTAATAGTCGTTTCGAGCAGTTTTCGGCCAAGCTTAAGATACTGTTTCCCCAGTATGTGATCATTGTGGGTAACCTTTAGTATATATATGATTGGTTAAGCATTAAATGTCGTGTTTGCTATGAATGATCGAATCCTGAGATTTATGATGCCTTGTATGTTTTAGTTCAGATATTTTCGTGATAAAGTTTAATGACGCTTTATTTGATTATTGAGATAGTTCCAGCATGTCTAGCTTTGAGTTTAAGGTGTTAGGTTTAATGTTGTTGTCCTAAATTGGGATGAGTTTATTACCCATGTTTAGGTGTTCCAAAAGGAACTGTTCATGAATAATCGAGTTTAGCTGTTCCAAAGGGAACCAATATTGAGTAACACGTCTTATGTGTTCCAAAGGTAAACGTGGAGATATACCTAAGTTTAAGGTCCCAAAGGAGGCAAGACTTATATAGCACAAACTATGGTTATGTCAGACGTGTCTTTATCGTTATACTCGGATAAGGATTTAGTTCAGGTGCCGAGCATTGAGGAAAATATTCCTACTTCGCAGTAGTGTTAGGGATCGGAGGGCCACCTGATTAGTCATACCTACCCATAGTGGGCTTGACTTTTATCAAGTGTCGTGTTAGGAGTGTGAGTATATAGATATCCACTGCGGATGGTCTTTGATCTACCCCATCACGCGAGTGTTCGAATTCTAGTGGCAACTAGATGGTTTTGGCTCGCCGAGGTGCTCTCACACTAGCATAGGTTACAGGTAAAGATAAAGGTTTGAGCTTCAAATTAAAGATAAAGATTGAGATGTTTGTATAATCATGTTACTTCGTGTTTCTCTTATTATATATGTGTTCTTGTGGGTCACGTGCTGGAACCCTTAATGAGTTTTCATGAACTTACACTTTTCATTATGGATTCCCTCAAGGTACTTACAAGATGAATCGAGATGACTAAGCATAAGCTGGTGTGGCGATGGTCAAGTTGCATTGGTGTGTCTGAGTTTATTTTACTGTTGATTGTTGATTTCTTATTCAAGCATGAATTGTTTTACCTAAAGGCATGTTGGTTCGATTTCAGTTATTTCTATATGTTTCCAGGATACCCTATAACTAATTAGTTTGTTTAAGTTGTGTTTCAACTAATGCAAATATTCTTTTAGCAAGTCTCTACAAGATTTATTACTGTTTATTTATACATACGAGGTTAAGGCCCAAGTTTGACTCCGTGTTGGGTCGGGTCCTTGCATATATATATAAGCTTAAAAAGAACGAACAATGCACGCCACACCCTGGACTATTTCTCCATAAAATAGTCAAATCTCAATCCACAAGTTGGATGTTGATCATCTTAACCACATAAGCGTAAATTTAAAGATCATACACATCATACAACTCTTACATCGAACCAAAGCATTAACATACTTGGGATATGAAAACTCCAATAAATGAGACTTGATAACCTTCATCGACACAACCATGATTGATTTAAGAAGCACTTTGGAGAATTATCCGAGGAGCGTATAAACAATCGAAGACAAAGATTCCGCTGAAGTTTTAAAAGACAGAGTAAATCTCGATTGATTCCTGCCTGAATCCGAAATCAACCAATCTACCATCTGACTGCTATAACCCCCATCAACAAGCTTCAAAGAGGACCGCTCTAATATAAAACATCTAATTCTAAAAATGAAAAAACCTTACCAGCAACAACATCACAAAAAACCATAAAAGAACATTACAACAACCTTCAAACCCTCAACCCTACCAAAACCCCATAAAATAAACCTCATATACACCTTCGAGATGAAATAACAATGAAAAATTGTAGCAAGAGGTGAAAATTTGTACCAGGAAATTGACTGGATCAACCGAACCCTTGATATTCTTCGCGAACCAACATAGTTCACAAGATCCCACCAGTTATTTCCCAAACCGAACTGGTTTGGTTTAGACACTTATTATACCACATACTCGCTAACTGTCCAACTCTCTACTTGTCACAAGTCCATATCTCTCAAGCCCACAAATGGCTAGGAGACTCTCGTTCACTGCACCGGCTGACACGTCAACTCATTCCCTTCATTTTTGTAATTAATGTTCTTGTAACTCGATGAAAATGAAGTCTTTTAATCTACGACGAATGGCTCTTACTTCGTCGTCCTTCATGAACTTCAGCTTAAACATCTCTAAAAGTCCCAAACTCCACTTTCATCAAAATCTTTCAGGGATGTTTGGATTGAGATTTTAAGAATATTTATAATTAGTATTTAGAATGTGAGTTTATTTTGAGTATTTAGAAGTAATGATTGCTGTCAAATATTTGTTTGAATTTAGCTTTTAAGAGTATTTAAAATGGGTATTTAGAACAATACTTTATTTTGATTATTTAGATGTACTCATTAGTAAGGACGGTAGTCAAAAGATTGTATGAATGTAATTTATAAAAATATTTAAAATTAAAATTTATTTTGAGTAATTAGAAGTAATGACTTCAGCAAAAAACTTGGTTTGATGTATTTTTTAGAAGTTTCTAAAATGAAGATTTATTTTGTGTACTTAAAAATAATGACTATAACTAAACTTCGTTTTAATATAGTTTTTTTTTTTATAAATATTTAGTAATTACTAATTTGAAATACTGCCTTAAAATCTAGATACAAACACTACCTTCAACCTTCTCTTCATAATCAGAAACACCTTCCACCTGTGGAATGCAATTATAGTTGAATAATACTGACAAGTCATTCTTAAAATAAACTTATGGTGCCAAAAAAAAAAAAAAAAAATCATACGATCGAAGCGAGAATCCAAAAGGCCCAAGTTTTCAAAGCTATATCAAAATTAGTAAAAAATCAGTTACAATGACAAAATCTTAATTATTAAAAAAAAGGTTTGTTTATTTTTTATATTTTCCAAAATTAAAGTCATTAGATTTAAGTAAAATTACACAAACCACCTATAAAACATGATATTTATAACAATCAAGTCCTTAAACTTTCAATTTGAGCAATGACTTCTCATAAAGTTTCAAAATTGTTGCAATTAATACTCCTAAGTTAATTCTAAGAGTTTTTAAAGGCGTGAAGAAGGTAAAATTGTCAAAAAATATTTAATATTTCTTATGTCTCTCCAAAAATATATAATTAGAGAAATTCATAGCTTCTTAACTCTTACATATTTATAACTAAAATTAGTAAATTAATGAGTTTTTGGTGAACATGTTTGTCAATTAATGAGTTTTGTTAGTATCATAATAATTTTATGTTTTCGGTGAACATGTTTGTCAATTAATGAGTTTTTTTAGTATGATAATAATTTTCTTATGAAGATTTTAAAAAATAATTAATTATTAAAAAAATATATAACAAATTTTTTTCTTGACATAAATATCATTAATTATTAAGAAAACATTAAAGTAAAAAATTTCACCAACAAAAAAAAAAAATCAAAATTTTAACAATTTCACTAAGAAGAATTATCTATACAAAAATATGTTATTTAATGTTTTTTTATTCAAAATTTTAATAATTATATATTCAGTTTTCTTTAAAAAAAAAAAAAATTATGATAATGAAAAATCTCTCAAATAATAAATATACACATTAATTTTTTTTTTTTTTAACAAGTGAAAATCTGATAGAATTAATTAAAGAGGTTTAATTGCAACTAAATTAATTGTTAGAAACAAAAGGGTGGTTTGTGTAATTTTGAGTTTAATTTATTTTTCCCATTCTAAAAAGCCTCTTCCAAGCAAGATTTGTAAACCCCATAAATAGATATCCGAAGAATCTCTCCATCCTCTTCTTCAAACACAACGCGATTCATCTCTTTATTCTTCTTATTGTATAATCCACTGCAAATGAAGAACCTATTTCTCCTTCTTCTCTGTTTCGTCACCGTCCATTCTCCTCTGATCCATGGCCGACCCACCAGAGCCGTCAGATCAACCGCTGGATCTGAAGAATGGGGATACGTTCGAGTCCGACCCAGTAATCTCATCCATCCATTTTTCTTCTTCACTGCTTCTCTATCTTTTTCCAATTTTATTAACCCCTTTTTTTTTTGTTTTTTGATATATTATATATAATTCTATCAAATTTGCAGAAGCTCATATGTTTTGGTGGCTTTACAGAAGTCCGTACAGAGTTGAAAATCCTTCCAATCCATGGCCGATTATTCTCTGGTTGCAGGGTGGTCCAGTAAGCTAAAACCAAACCGAACCGAACCGAACCCGATCCCCTCATCTCTAACCTCCCAATTTCCCTTCTTTTTTTTTTATTACAGGGCGCTTCAGGAGTTGGAATTGGGAATTTTAAGGAGGTGGGCCCACTGGATGCTGCACTGAAGCCCAGAAATTCAACTTGGCTTCACAAAGCAGACCTTTTATTTGTGGTATTTTCTTTTTTAATTTCATTTCAATTTCGGTTCTAATATAATCTTCTCTCTTTTTTTTTTTTTTCTTCTGAATTTTACTTAACAATATTCGGAATTAATTAAATATTCATGCGTTACTAAGTTAATTAAATCTAGAAAATAATTATAAATTAAATGTAATAGTTGTACTCGTCCTACTAATAAATACTTTTTGTGCTATTGTTTTCTTCAATAATTTCAACTTACCATTGAGATTGTTTTTTATACAAAATAAATAGTTAATTATATATATATATATATATATATATATATTTTTTATCAACATAATTTTGATATTATTTTAAAATTTAATTGGTCGAAGGATAATCCAGTGGGGACGGGGTATAGTTTCGTGGAGGATACGAATTCGCTGGTGAAATCGGATATCGAAGCCGCAGCGGATTTGACGACGCTGTTAATGGGCGTTTTCAATAGAGATCCAACGCTTCAGAAGAGTCCGCTTTTCATCGTTGCCGAATCCTACGGTGGGAAATATGCCGTCACGCTTGGATTGTCCGCTTTGAAAGCGATTGAAGCTGGGAAGTTGAAGCTTACACTTGGAGGTTTGTGATTTGTCTTTAACGTACAAAGTGGAAACGGTAGGTGAGGATAATTTTAATCTTAATTTTGGATGTATGGCTAAAATGAGTAGTAATTTTGCAGGGGTGGTTTTGGGCGATAGTTGGATTTCCCCGGAAGATTACACGGTACGATTTATTATATTATTTTGGCAAACAAACTCTCTATTATTTTTCAATTAATTAATATTTTCTCAACAAATTGAATCTTAATTGTATTTCAGTAATATCTTTAATATCTTAGCCTTAAAAGTAGGCGACCATGTGTTATTTATTCTCATAAGCTTTAATTGTTTTCACATGTCACTTAATTTATTCATTTGCTATATTATTATATATGTGGAATATAAATATATCATGTGGGCTCTCCCCAATATTCTTCTGTTTTAGTAAGAAGAAAGCATCTTCAGAAGTTGTTGACGTGGATATCAGCAAGTGCTTAATTCTAACTTCAATAGAAGACTTTAATTATAAATAATAAAATTTGTTCATTTAATTTAATTTTTTTTGACCCAATGCTCACTTTATTACCCTAATGGGTGAGCTTAGGGTAATACTCTCTTATAATTGGAGTTTAATTTTAATTTAAAAGAAAATGCATGTAGAAACACGCATAGCTCAGCTAGCACTAGTATTGCATTAATATCCACTTTATCAATGGTTCGAGTATGCATTGTATCATTCTCTATAATGGGGTTTGTTGTCCCCTCTAGTTATCCACGAACATTTTAGATTAAAATATAATTTTGGTTCTACACTTTGAGCTTTCTTCCGTTTTGTTTGCTAGACTTTCAATAGTTCAATTTTAGTCATAACTTTCAACTTTGTTCTATTTTAGTCTCGTAATCTTAAGACAAGATTAAATTTGTTCTTATAATAATTTTTTGAAGTTAATATTTTTATTGAAATGGTTCAACAATAATATTAATAATTTTAAAGTAAGTTAAAAAAATAAATTACCAAATTAAGGAAATGTATATAAAAAAAAGAAAGGGTAAGAAAAGAAATTAGAAATTGAAGGGTGAAAATAATATATGAATATAAATTTGTAAGTTTTGATTGGGAATATGGAAAGGTTTTGTGATACATGCAGTTTTCATGGGGACCTCTTCTGAAAGATTTGTCGAGGCTTGACGACATGGGACTGCAGAAATCGAACAGGTCAGTGCTCCAGTAGGGTTTCTTCCACTCCACTCAATTTAGGGATGTAATTATAAATAATATAAATATAAATATAATAATACCCCGATTTGGGAAACTATTTACAGTATTGCCAAGAGAATTGAGCAGCAGATTCAGAACGGTCAATTTGTGGCTGCTACTTCCTCTTGGAGTGAACTGGAAGACGTGATTAGTACCTCCAGTAATGACGTGGTATTCTTCCACTCCTCTCTTTACCTACTCTTTCTCATTCATATATATATATATATATACACATATTAAATTATAAATTTAGTCCATTTAATTTATTTGTTTGATGAAAATTATAATTTATTCATGATTTAGAAAAATCTACGGTTTAGTTCACATGATTTGAAAAATTGAAATTTAATCTTTAATATTTGATAAAATCTAAAAAATAATCTGTCGTTCGTAATTGTTGGTGAATAAAATACGTAGAAATTAATTATTTGTGTGTTTAATGATGAGAGTGGCAGATAAGTAATTAATTAGAAAAAAAAGTAATTTTTAAATCACATTTACGTACTTAATTCGATTTACAAATGTCATGAACTATTTTGTAGACTTATTTAAATCATAGGTACTAAATTTTATATTTCTTCAAATACTAAACTCTAACTTTCATGAAATCTTATATACTAAATTTATAATTTACCCTACGTATATAAGGGGAGTGTTTGGACATTAAAGTAAGAGGAGTAAAAATTAAGAGTAAATTAGAAAAAAATATAAAATTTTCAGTCTTTATGGTTTAAAAACTTTAAACGATAATACTTATGGTTTGGAGAAATCTACAATTTAGTTTTTATGATTTAAAAATTTTGAATTTAGTCATAATATAAAAAGTAGTGTATATTGTTCATAATTATTGCTTAGTAAAATGCGTAGAAGTTAGTTATTTATGTGTTTAATGACGAGAGTGTGAGTTAGTAATTGATTAAACATAAAAACGAATCCTTTCATTTATCAAAGGTTACATATACATCATTAATTTGTCTACTTCATTTTTTTTTTTACGAATCAAAAAAATTAAATTATATTTTTCCTAACCAATTTAACTAAATTCTATATTTTTTCGAATAATAAAAATTAAATTTTATATTTCTTCGAATAATAAAGGATAAGATATCCATTTTCTAATCAATTCCGGGGACCAAATTTGACAATTTACTCTAAAAAATAACTAACGTAATTGAAATATTGGTTAAAAAATAAGTTTTTTTTTTTCCTTCCTAATTTTTAATATACACTTTTTTTGTTTTGTTTTAATTAATATGTTAGGATTTCTATAATTTCTTATTGGATTCGGGAGCGGATTCAGTGTCATCTTTAAACACTATGGACATATCAAACGGCGTCGCTTCACTGAGAAGATATTCAAGATACCTCAGTTCATTGAGTTCCACGGTGGGAGGAGATGCTATAAGTTTGAACGATTTGATGAATGGCGATATAAGAAAGAAACTCAAAATCATCCCACAGAACGTGACGTCAGTGTTTATTTATTTTATTTTCACTAAAATAATATATTTTGTAAAATAATAATAAAAATAAATAAATAACAGTTTCTTTATTTTATATTTACAGATGGGGCGGGCAGTCTGAAGACGTTTTTCGGAGCCTTCAAGAAGACTTCATGAAGCCAAGGATTAATGAGGTAATTAAAGTTATTAAATTAAATTGGAAATTGAATTTTCAGGCTCAGTAAAAACTCTTGGTCTCTTTCAAGGTCGATGAGTTGCTTGCTAAAGGAGTGGAGGTCACCATTTACAATGGCCAAGTAAGTTTTTTTTTTTTTTTTTTTTTTTAATTAATAACAAATTACAAATAAACTTTTATGGAGAGAAATGTGCAAAATTGTGGAGTAATTATTTTAAATAATTAAAAATAAGAAATTATTTTAAAATTACGGGATAATTATTTTGTAATAATAACTGATTTGAACGAAGTTTTTAAACTTTTTTTATAAAAATTTATTTCTAATAACTTCATAAAAGTCTCAAACAAACACTCCATAAATTATTATAATCATTCATTTTAATTATCCAAAATAATAATTTATTTTTAATAACGATAATTGCATCTAAACAAAATAAATTAAATTTCTAATTACTTAGCTTTTCATTAATAACCACCCGAAATATTCAAGTTTCACACTCAAACAAATTAGATTATCATATCTTACTTAAAAACTCCCAAAAAAAGAGAAGCCTCTTTTGGCATTTTTTTTTCTATATATGTGCATGTATATTTTAAATTAATCAACTCTAAATTAAAGTAAAATGAGTGGTTTTATTAATTAAAAATGAAAATAAAATGAGGGTTGGTGTTGTGTAATTATTATGGATTGATTATGAGATTTCAGAAAATTAATTACAGGTTAAGTGCAATTTATAATAGGGAATCAAAGATATATATGTATGTAATATTTGATCTAGTTCTATTTTTAATGTATGTGACCATAGATGGTGGGTTAGGTCTAAAATATATATGGGTCACCACTTCAATATTCCCTCAATAAATAGATTTATGAAGGGCTTCATTTTTGGCCATTTAGAAAATTATATATAAAATAAAATGAGAATTTATTTTTATTAACAGGTGGATCTTATTTGCTCAACCAAGGGAACTGAAGCATGGATTTATAAGCTCAAGTCTCTTTCTCTCTTTCCCTTTCTCCTCACTATCATAAAATAAACTATTATTATTTTTTATTTGATAATTATGCCTATATGTTCCGATTGAGATTTTAGAAGTATTTAAAATCAGATTTATTTTGAGTATTTATAAATAATAATGAAAATAAAAAATTTATTTAAATGTAATCTTTAAAAGTATTTAAAACTAATATTCAAAATATAAATTAATTTTGAATATTAAAAAGTAATGATTGTTTGTAGGTAGTTTTTAAGATTATTTAAAATTTGTATTTAGAATGAAAATTTACTTTATTTGAAAGCAGTGTTGATTTAAATTTTTGTAGGACTATTTAGTAAATAATAATTTGAAATATTCTTTCAAAATCTGAGATCGGATGGATTGTTTGTTTATTTATCTATTATTTATATTTATTTGATAGGTGGGAAGGGCTTAAAGATTTTCTAAGTACAGGAAGAACACCTCTTTACTGTGGAAATGATAAAGATAGAACCAAAGGATTCACAAAGTCTTACAAAAATCTTCACTTCTATTGGATTCTTGGAGCTGGCCACTTTGTAAGTCAACTTTCTTACACTTATAAAGTTTTCAAATATTGTTGGCTATTATATTTTTAAGCTGTTTTATTAATTTATTTATTTAATATTTATTAATCAACATCATCAACCTTACACTTTAGAGTAAACAAATAGGGAGAGATTCCTCTCCAAAACATAATGCTTTCCACCTAACATCAATAATCATTCCAACAAATGTAAACCCTTTGGCTAATAAGTGAAGCACTATATTTCGAGTTATATTGCGACATGTTTAGTGCGTTGGGTGGGATTGGAAAGAGAATTGTCGCCACCAATTTTCATCACTTCAATTATTAGTTTAAGTTTCACTCTTTTTTTTTTTTTCTTCGTTTATCCTTCGCTTTCTATCCCGTCGTATCAAACATACCTTTACAATGAAAGATTTTAGCAATCTCAAATAATGAACTCAAATGCTTAGATACCAACGATCAAAT
>JBBMEG010000005.1:3041399-3087828 GCA_037832605.1 Cyclanthera cordifolia | reverse complement strand
TTTGCTCAAGTAAACAAATGTTGACTAGAAGGAAAATTCGGTGGACCAATAAGAACAAATCTCTCCTCATCTTATTTAACCGGCTCAAACATATTCATAATAAAAATTGCACATTATGGATACACTTTTATACGTGGATCAAGTAGATATGATTAAGGGTGCGTTTGGATAGGGCGGATTGAGATGAGAATGGATGAGCTGAGATGGGAAGTGTCAATACAAAAAAAAATCCAAATTTAACTTAAACAAAATTGTTTTAATATTATATTAACTATTATGTTCAAATGAAATTAAAATATTATAATTACTAAATTTGAACGAATGTTGTTTATAACTTTATTGTATTAAAATTATGAAATACTTAATTAATATTCTTTCAATCTTAAAAATATATGGTTTTGAAATTCCATATTAGGTGGGATAAAATAATATTTATCAAATTGAGCTACAATTCAATGTTTAAAAATAGAAATGTTATAAATATTTCATACATAAAAATTACGTGAACACAAAATATAAATGGTCCGGACCAAACATCAAAAATCCCAACTTTTCCCCTTTCATATCATCATCATAATACTTAACATTATTTCTATCCCTTCCGAAAACATATATGTGCAATAATTATGAATTCAAAGCAAAAAGCTATATGGTAAGATTTTTTTTGAAAAGCAACCATTCCATTAAACAAAAAGCCAATACAACTATATTACCATATTTCTGCTACACCTTGGTTCCTTAGAAAAATATGGTAAGATATGAATTGATTGAACCGAAAAATATAATCAAATAAAAATATAAAAATATAATCAAATTGAATTAAGGATCGTATAGCTCATAAAGCCACTAATGTATGATTCTCAATAATAAATAAATAAATAAATAAATAAATCTTCGTTCTCCACGATTTTGTTCTTGCCCTTTTTTTTTTTCATGTTCAATCGAAATTGAACGTTAAAACTCAAATTTTCATATTAAGGTTGATTTTAGTTATATAGTTTAGAAGAAAACAAAAATAGAATTAAAATATAATTTAGTTAACCAAACTTTTCAAAATGAATTTATAATTTTGTTTATATGATTTGATTAAATATAAAACATGATCGAGTTATGTTGGTCTCTGCCATAATGCATAGGCATAGAACAAACAAAATAAAATGAAACATGTCTTTTAAAACTAAAACATCAAAGGAAAAAAAGAGAGTATATTTCACAATCCATCAAAACATAAAATATAGTTTAGACAAAAACATTCGTTCTTGTAGAAATAGTTCATTCAAAAGGATAATCAAATCAAAAAAAATAAACTAGTGCTAGACTATGCATCATCACCATATATATGGTCATTGGTCACGTTAGCCTGGTTAGTCATGATCTAGATATAGCTTGCGAGTACATGTGACAATCCACATAAAAAAAATAGCAAGTTGTGAAACTAAATAAAGATCCCTAGCACATGATCAATATGAATAGATATAAGAGCATAACACATACAAAATAGTAATAACACAATGAAGAAATAAATTATTTTAGGAATTGAAGAGATAATGAGATTTTGAGAGGAAGAATTTTGAGGTTTGAAATTTGGATTTTGAAATTTCATTTTTGTGTTTTGTTTGAAAAGTAAGAAAAGAGAAGATAAAGATGAGAGAAAACTTACCACGATTATGGGGGGGAAATAGTGTAAAGGCCCTAACCCGAACTAGGGTCTCTTATAGGCCTATACCCTAGATGCATGAGTGAACAATCTTTAAAAACTGAGGCATGACTAATAAATTCCTCTTTTATTAATAAAAATATAGAAGTTCTTAAAACGTAAAAATCGAGTACCCAATTCTAAAACAGTAAAATCAGCGTACAACTAGTACATGTCTCTAAAGAGTAAAACCATATTAAAAAAATACATGTGGAAGAAGAATAAAAATACACTAGACACAACAAGACACGCACATGATCCACAACTCCTGATCAACCATCCTGGTAGAGCTCGTGTGTACCTATGGAAGTCGACAAAGAAAATGGTGAGTTATTAACTGATCCCTAATTGGGATTAAAATAACTATGGATATAACAATACTAGATGTTATAAGATGCATGAATAATGATAATGTCGAATCCTAACAAAACCTAGTGGTTTGGAGTCTTCAATAGAGTATGATGGTGACACCGACTATCCAAATGGAATATGCCACTCTCGATCCCTTATTAGGTAACAATTCACTATTCTGGGGCTACTCTTACAGGGCAGTGCCACTCCCGGGCCTTCAAATTGATGCTTACATGTGCCTTTCATGGATGCATGTGTAAAACAGGCAGACAATTAATTTCTGAACAACTACTGAATCCACAGGTGTAACACGAAGACGTACCAGCTCATGAAGAATCACTACTCAGCTCATCAAATGCATATAAACATCGTACGCAATATAATATACAATTCAGTAAATGACACGCAAAAACAGTGTATTCAAACATATCATCTAGGAATTGATCATCTAAATCGTTCTACACATGCTTAGTATTAACCATATGGTCCCAAGTTAAGCATAAAATTCCTTTACCTTGGCCGAAATTCGCTAATTTGTCATTAAAAAGCTCGATCTACAAGTCCCGGAGGTTTTCCAAGTTCAAATGGCTTAAATAGGGCTAAAGAGTCAAAATTAGCACCTAAGACTATTAAAAATGAACTCATAGCCTCAAAATGACCCAACAAACACTATCCAAAAATCTTGCAGCGAGGTCGACGACGGCATGTGGTCGTAGAACGACGGCGGACGGCGGCGCGTGATCGGAGGCTCGCCGGCGCGTGAGTTACACTTGCAGGGGTCGACAGCTGTAGGTATGTGGCGCGTCCGGTTCGTCCTTCTCAAGTTCGGAGAGTGCGCGAGGTTCAAAAAACAAAAGTTGCAGGCTCGGTCGATGTGGGCAAATCCGCAGCTGAGGGGGCATGCGACACTGATGGCGAGACGACAATTTAGAGGCGGTAGGCGACTGTCGACGGTGGTGTCGGATCTCGCAGCTGGCGATTGGTCGAGACTCGCTACGAGCTGGGGGAGAACAACGAATGGACACACGACGCGCGCTGAGTGGCGAAGACGACGCCTACACAAAAAACCTCGCGACTTATCAACGGCTGGTAGTGGTTGTCGGTGTCGTTTTTTGAGGCCAATGATTTGCTTGTCTGAACACGCTGAAAATGAGAGAAATAAAAGTGGCGGCTGATGATTGGAGAATGATGATATAAAAAGTGGATTTTTGTCTTTTATAACTCTATGAAAGTTCCATTTAATTACCAAAATGCCCATAGCGCTGAAAATGACAATTTTATCTCTTGTTTTTTAAAATCTGACTTCACACTTCTCAAGGTGTGACTTAATTAAGCATTTTCAACCCAAAATAAATTTCAAAAAGATTTTCGGGGATCCCAGTAAGTCAAAAAATGACAAAACTAACCTTGAAAATTATGGGATGCGAGTACGAGTAGTTACAAAGAGCAAGCCCTTCATAGAGTTCTGATACGATGATTAAGTTTTGGATATGGCAGCAATTAAGCGATGAAGCCATTGTCGAAGTTGAGAGAAATCGAGAGAATATTATCAAGGAAGATAAAAGGTGGAGGCTATTAACCACACTCAATACAACCGGGTTCTCATACCCAATCTCCTATGAGCTTTCTAGAGGCCAATGCAAAATAACAAAGTACTCTTTAGAGTTTTATGAACCACTTGAGCAATCTATATATGCAACCTATACTGATAAAAATGTCTTGACGGGTATAGCAAACTAGCAGCCATCAAGTTTCATACACTATTTGTAAGATAATGGGACCAAAACCACTCTCTATGGGATAATGCCCACACATTCCCAAAACCATGGAAATGCCCTGAGGTTACTGTCACTTAAACACAAGTTGGTAGAGAACTTGGTCAACTCTTCAATTCTCTAACATTACTACAATTAGAATATCGCCCTTTGCCTCGTATACCTTGAATACCAACATGTGTTGTAAGATCATAAAATTAGTCTTTTATTAGACATTACAAGTAAACATGTAACTCATGAGTTTTCATGTGGAACATAAAACAAACATGCATATCAAAGACATTAAAAAAAATGAAGCAACTTTGCATGCTTGTCCTAGTCCATATAGCCATGAACACAACAAGCCATGAAATATAGTTCAACCAACACATCACTGATATATTTAATCACACAATTGCATTATGATATTATAGTAAACTTATATTTCTATACGTACTCATAATTTAACCCCACATTCTTTAGTTGGCATAAGAAGTTTCTTACCTTAGATCAAAATCTAATAAAACTACTCTTGAAACTTAATTACAAGGCCCTTGAATGCATTATTGATAATTCAAACCTGAAACACGCAAAACTGATAATAAAAAGACTAATAGCATCGAAACTACCCAATGGAACTAGTATGGAAAACCCAACTCCAACAAAGCGACAGCGCGTTAGAAGGAAGCGACGCGTGGATGAGACACGTGACTGCACTTGCGTGTAAAAGCTCATAACTTGGATGGAAAGCATGGTAGGCTCGAATGCGTGACGATGACCGACAAATGGAGGGAATGGATCGCAAAGTTGTGAACAAATGCTCATTTGGACAGCTCAAGCTCGAACTCACCTTTACGACACGATGATCCATCCGAGGAGATGTGGCACAAAATGTTCTCAATCGCGACTACAATAGCTTGAAGACACATACTTAATGGTAATTACTTAATCTCTCTTTTTTTAAGATATGTATTTAACGTTATTCGCTTAGTTTATATCATCGACATTCAACCAATTAATTGGAAACACATAAATGACATTAACAAAAAAGTGATATCATAAAAAAAAAAAAACTCACAACAAATATAAAATATAAATATAAACACACAAATAAAAAATAAATAAAATAATGATATTAAAGAAAGTCCCAACTATAAAAATAATTTGATATTTATAATAATTAATAAATAAATGTACATTATTTAGATTGCAAAAAATACTCATAAATGTCCCATCATTGATTAATAACAAAGTCATTCTACAAACATTGACAAAAATCTATATCCAAACGAGCTATTAATATAATCCCTATACCAATCACTATTTAAAAACACACTCAAACATCCCCCGAAAAGCTATAAAGAACGTTATAAGATTCCTTAAAGTAACAAAAGATTTTGTGCTCATGTATAGACGAACGAACAATGTGAAAATGTCTGACTACTCTGTGTCAGATTTTGTTGATTGGGTTAATTTACATAAATCAACATTTGATTGCATTTTAATGCAATCAGAGTAGCCAACAAGTTTTTCTTGGACAAGCGTGAAAAATACATTGAATGCTTATTCCATTATGGGGACCAAGTTCGTATCATATTTTGAAGTTACCTCATGTGATTTATGGTTAAAGTTTCATTTAGAAGCTTAACGTTATTTGTTCAATTTGTAGGTCAGTGTACTGTGACAACTCAACTGTTATATTTATGACAAATAACAACAAAAGTAGCAGTCGAATTAATCACATCGACATGCTTGTCTATTTGAGAATATGTTAAAGATAAGAAAATGATCATTTAAGACATTAACACTAAGTTGATGTCATGCCATTAAATAATTTAAAGGATCATGTATTCATAACGCGACTTGGTTCCTCTATGTAAATATTAACTTACGTATTTGTCATTTTATTGAAACTCTTATTCAGTTTATGCTTTCTCATTTAGTCCGTGCACGTACATATTTATTATTGAGAAAACATTATATCAATATGTACCTCAGATAAACATACAAGTTATTTATTAAAATACATGAGTTATGTTGATAAACACAATACATTGCGAGAGAATGTCGAGATATGTATTTTATATTTAATTTTCCTATAGTTAATTATTCACCCTCTTCTTTAATTTTAGTGACCCATGAACCACTAATTTCATGTAACCTAGCACCCGTACATGTGTGTGTATATATATTTTTGTTAACTTTGTATCTTGATGGTAGATACAATATACATAATACAGAGAATTTTGATAGAGAATCATACAGAGTCCTCTATATTTTATTATTCAATTTTTTGTCCATATTCATACCCGTTCATTAAAAAAAAAACTACATCATTTAAGTTATAAAGAACAAGGGTGTAGAAGAGCCACTATTGTTGATGGTGTTCATTGTGTGTCGTGTCAACATTCGTTTTGATTATCGACTTTCATTTGGATGACAAAAAATAATGACGGGAGCTACGCTCAACTCATTATTTATGCTCACGTTGTAGGTGATTAATTCGAACAACGTTTAGACATTTGTTAGCATGTTTAACGGGAAGTTCCCTTGTGGGCAATTGCGAGCAGCTTGAAAACCATTTTATTAGGATTTGATGGGGGTTTCTAAAGATTGAGGAGCGATTATTTTAAGGCCGTCGCGGACTCTCGCAGCTGAAATGAGTCAAGATTTAAGAGTTACCCAAAGTCTACGAAACAACAAATAAAACAACAAATTAACAAAAACTCTACTCCAGACGCGCGAAAGCACGCGCATCATCTTCATCCCTCGCACTTATGGAACATTTTCGGGTTTTCACTCGTCCATGAATACACATTCGAAACTGATAATTCGGAACCAGATCTCTGTAGATTCAACGGATCCAATTTCGGGGGAGTGGTATCGCGTCAAATGTTCGACACAGGGCGGCTTGGACTCGTGAACCTGATGTGAAATGCAGCCAAATCTGTTTCCATTTGGCAGTGTTCTTGGAAACCCTTTGGCGTTCGATGGTGATTTGAGCGAAGGATTCGAGACTTCCAGGTTTCTCTTATTTGTTCCTTTTTTTTTGCTGCAAGGAGGTGGAATGGACTTGTCCAAGGTTGGGGAGAAGATTTTGAGTTCGGTGAGGTCAGCCAGATCGATTGGACTTCTTCCCCCCACTTCTGATCGTCCAGAGGTAAATTGATGCCACTATTGGTGTAGTTCTGGATGCTTATAGGTAGCTGCTGTTTAGTTGGATTAGATTAAATTGATGGTTACTTGTTCCTGGGAGCGCTTAAAAATTCAAGTGAAGCATCCGTTAGTTACAATATTCCTCCTTGACTAATCAATGTCATTGATTTGCTCATAGAGACAATCGACAGTTTATGCACACAATTTGATTAATTGGGCTGAGTACTAATGCTTTTACACTAACATAGGTAGCCCATAATTGAGTCGTGTCCTTTTTTGGGATTAGAGACCCAGATAATTTCAACAAAACAAAAGAGCAGGGTAAAAGCGAGAGGACAATGGACGGTATTTCTCTTTTCTGAAACCCTGGCCAAAGTGGATTGCCAAATGTATACCGGCCTTAGGTTAATAGTTATACGTCAAGAATAGAAGTCCACTAAAGAGCCCAGTGTTTAGATGTTATGTGTACAACCCATAATGGACACCTACCTAATAATTATTTTTCTATGAGTGGTTGCCTCGTTACTTTTACAAACAAATGTAGTGGTTTCCATGTGAGAATAATCGATATGTGTCTAAGCTGGTCAAAAAAAGAGTGAGTTAAAAAAACTATGATCCTATAAACAACTTTATTTACTTGATTTAAATGAAGGAAAAGGTGGTGCAGGCCAAGGATTTCATAGCTAGCCTGAAAAATAATTTGTGGAAGGAAGAAAAATAGACTACTACGTTAAGTATTTTGCTTTCAAAATGTTTTTAGTGATTGACAAATCGTGGATTATATTCTTATAGCAATTGAAGTTCTGGAAGGTCAGGGGTGGATGAATCATATTCGTTGATATAATAAATATAATTTCAAGCAACCGCTTCTTAGAGGAGAAGTGGTTGAGGGCAAAGTCTTTTTGTTCCATATGTTTTGTTTGTTTCATTTATCTGATATGACATGGCGTTCGATAGCTGAAGTTTGGTCCCTTTGGGTCATCACTCTTCCATCTCATTGAGTTTCCTTCATCCTTTATCGATTGGGAGACACTGAAGTTGATGACACTTCTTGATCTTGTGGGGAATTCTTGTTGTTGGATTCCTAACCTAGTAAAAGGTTTTTCTTCTAATCCTTTTATCAATGTCTAGTTTCTTCCTCTTTGTTGGAACTGTCGGTATTTTCTTATTGTGGAAGGTGCAAATACACGATAAGTTTTGCATGACAAGGTTAATATTTTAGACAAGGGGATGAGGAAGACCCTTACTTTATGTGCCAAATTTTTTGTATTTTATGTAGGATGGCAGATGAGGGTTTAGACAATCTTTTATGGGATGCAAGATGACTTATTTTTTTTTTTCTTCGAGCCTTTTGGCTTGGTTTGGTGTGTATAAGGAGTTGCAAAACCATGATGTAGGAGTAGTTTGCTTCTACCTCCTTTAATGATAAATGGGGTTTTTCGTTTGGGGTCTCTCTCATTTTTGATTTGAGAATAAATGGCTTCTTTCTCCTTCTTTTCCCGAGATGGCGAGGACTTGGTGGTCTCTCAGTCCTCTTGTTGGAAGGCCGGGTCACGCACCGATGATGAAATTTAAAGGACTAGAAGTGCTTATAAAAAGTTGCTGTGAAACTCAGAGCCAAAAGGACGACAACCTGCATTATTTGACTGCACAGTTAAACTCTTTGGATTCTTAATGTTGGCTTAAGTTTTGCAGAGATTGAACAACGCCGTCTTCTCAGGGAACAAATAGAATTTTTAATTGCTCGAAAACATGTTCTTTGGAATCAACGTAGTAAATTGAAATGACTTCAAGAGGGTGATGAAAATACAAAGTTTTTCCATCGAATCTTGGCTGCTCGAAAGCAGAAGAAAAGAATCAGTGAGATTCTTTCAAAGGATGGGATTACTCTCACCAGTGCAGTTGACATTGAATTTGAATTCTTGGATTTTTCACAAATTTATACTCTAAAGATGAAAGTTCATGTTTCTGCCTACAAATATTGACTGGTTATCCATTCAACCAAATCAAGCTGCCCATCTGAATTAGAATTTACAGAAGAAGAGATTTTTCATGTTGTGTCTACCTTAGGTACCTCTAAATCTCCGGGTCCGGATGGCTTTACAGCTGAATTCATTAAATTCTTTTGGGATACTTTGAAAGCTGATTCTCTGGTTGTGATTAATGAATTCTACTCTTTGAGTATTATTAATGTCTCTATGAATGAAACTTATATTTGCTTGATTCAAAAGAAATTGGGTGCAAAGTTGGTATTATGAAGCTGCTCATTTAGTGTCACATCAGACACATACATGGTAATTGATCGTGTTCCTTCTAACAAGTTGAAGTTGATTCTTTCATAGATCATTGTCGATAATCAACTTACATTTGTGCCAATCTTCAGATTATTTGACGTCCCTCGTATGGCAAATGAACTTATTGATGACTGGTCTTCTAGGAATGAATAATGGGTTGTTGTAAAGCTAGATATTGAAAGGGCGTTTGACATTGTCGATCGGGACTTCCTGGACGCTGTTCTTATTGCTAAAAGCTTTGGGGATCTATGGGGAAAATGAACTTTAATCTTGTTTTGCTAAACAATACCCCTAGTTGGAGCTTGATTACCCATTGCTAGCATGATGGGCTTACACGGGCACCCAACTCACCCAATTCTACCTTGAGACGTTTTAAGCAAGGTTGGTGACTAATTGACCTATAGACTTTTGAGCACTTTCTATGTTTTCGACCCGCTTTTCCATATGAGCAACAAAGCCTGACGAACTATCACCACGCTTGAACACAACGAGTCGTGTGATTTTGTCTTCAAGGGTCTCGACCCTCATTATCAACTTTTGGACAGACATTTCGTATATGTGGCCAGCTCTCGCATCAATCATGTCGGCTTTGGCACCTATCTCATCAGATAGAGAATCTCTTCCTCCACCTCAACCAACTGGTTAGTGTGGGCCTTGCCTAACTTTTCTTCTCACACATGCTTGCAGAAACTTTTGAAATGAGTAAACAAAGCTTTGATACCAACTGTCACGATCCAACTTCATTGTCTTTGCAAAGCGATCGTGAGACACTTGCTCTAATCCAACGAGCAAGACAACCAAGCGAAACTGCAAAGCAGGGGGCATAACTGGGAGCAACCTCCCTCGCAAGTCTCGGGAAAAGGTTTCGAAAAAGGGAGAAAGAAGGTTTTGAAATGCTTAGGTCTTTGAAAGGTTAGGCAACGCAACAATAAGGATGGCATCAACTATATTGCATTATCATATAACTTGGAAGGAAGGAGCTTCAAAAAGTCATACCCCCCTAAAGTGTATTATGGACCATTTTTGGCGTGACAGTTTTGTATGCGAAATTGGCGAGGAGTCAGACACCCAAAAAAATATATGGAAAACATAACGACATGCAAAACAAAGCCTATACTAAGAAAGCATGGTAAAAAGGGGTCTAAATGAGCATGTGGCCATGTGCAATGCACTAGACAGGCATGATCGTGACACCTTGCTCAGTTTCATACAAAAAAGATACAAACTCTCAACAGGAGTGAAAGAAAATTTGAAGAAATAAAACAAAATTATTATGGTAGTAATCACCAAAAATTTTCCAGCAAAGTTGCAAGGAAGGAAAATGTGGTTTTGTGTATCATATTCCTTTGTGAAGGTATTGTAAGTGGTAGAGTGATTTTATGGCCATGATCCACACAAATTCAGCCTTTCGTCACTTTGGTTTATTATTTCATGCTCCTTCTTGCATAGGGGCAATTGTCTAAGGCGATTGACAGCCAAGGAATCCACTTTTATAAAAGCTTTTCTTATGAAAAAATGCTAGGTTCTTGAACTGTTTTTTTAAAGTATATTTGAAAACAAAGAAAACTGTTTGTAAAGAAGTAAAGTTTTTAAATAGAAAATCAAAACAAGAAATATTGGCAAATGAGCTCTTTAATGAATGCATTTTCTCATTTTCCTGTACTTGAATAAAATAACTGATTGGGAGTTCATAATTTGCTTTCTATCTTATTGAGCAGGTTCCAGCACGTGCTGTGGCTGCAGCAGCTGTTGCCCGTGCGCTTGCAGGGTTGCCTCCTCATCAAAGATTTACTCTCTCATCCAGCTCTGAAGAACTGAGCTCAATATATGGCAGTAGAAGTCATGGTCATGAAGTTGAAGAACTAGAGGAAGCTTTCTATGAAGAGGTGCTACTTGCTATTGTTAGAATTGTTTACTTATACCTATTCATTTATATGCATGATTTCGTAATAGGTCACAGTTTCAAAATTCTAAAATCTGTTATAACTGTGATCATTAATTTAGGTCTTTAAACATTCAATTATGTGTTTAATATGTACTTGAACTTAAATAGTTTGTAATGAGTCCCTAAACATCCAATTCTAGGTATTGAAAGTTTCTAACTCGCAATTTTATGTCGTATATGTTATTGAGGTATTTAACATTTTAAAGAGAATACAGACTCATCAAATGTGAAAGTTGATGTTCGTATTGACCCTTAAATTTAGTTTTATATCTAATTGATTCAAATATGTCAAGGAGATATTAGACACAAAATTGAAAGTTTTTCGATCTCTAAAATCCCATCATGAAGGTTCAGGGCTAAATTTGTAATTTTGATACAAGTGAAATTCTATCGTTTTTACATGCAAGTGACTTATTCTTCACTTTCTACCATTTGCTGCATTCTGCTTTTCTTTGGAGCTTAGTAGATTCTTTCCTGCACTTGTGCTGGGGTGTGTGCGCGCGCGCGTAAGGAGTATCGAGTTGATTCTAAATTTTTACTGCAGGATTTTGACCCAGTTAGGCATGTGTTAGAGCATGTTTCTTCTGAGGAAAATGATCTGGCATATTTGGAGAAACAGGTAGCTTTCCAGATACTCAATCACTCTACAATTGTACTTGATATCTGCCTTATTGCTTATCGCATAAATCATATTTTTATTTGCACCAGCAATTAGTTTTTTTTTCTTCTTTTTGTTTTATTTTTTGATATTACAGGAATTTACTAGTAAAGGTGAGGAGGTTATTTGAAAATGGTTAAGGTGGCAAATTCGATTGAAAATCCACCTGATCCCTCGGCTTCCACTCCTACCATACACCCTGTCATCATTAATGATCCAAACTCATCCTCCCTCCCCTTTGTCCCCTCGGCTTCCATCTCAACTACTCACCCTATCATTGAAGTTCCAAACTCAACCAACCTTTCATCTTCCAGCGCCGTCCCAAGTAAAAAGTAACAACGAAGATTCTCGGTTAGCTGAACCAATTCCCACCAAATTCAATCAGATCATTGACTCCTGTGGATTCAAGTTCCAGGGAGCTAATTCCAATTGATCTAAGTTGCCGTCTAGTCTCCCTCTATAGAAAATGAAGATTATTTCTTAGAATACCAGAGGCTTGGGAGACGCTTCAAAAAAGATTGCTGTTAAATCTTTTATTATTAAGAGTTGTCCTGACATTGTATTGATTCAGGAGACCAAACTACCGTTAGTTAATCGGAAAATCATCAAATCACTATGGAGCTCCAAAGACATCGGTTGGGTGTCAGTTCAGTCCTGGGGCAAGTCAGATGGGTTGTTAATTCTGTGGGATGAAAGCAAAATAACGGTTATGAAATATATTCAAGGGGGTTATACTCTTTCCATTAAATTTGTTCTACAAGAAAAGGAATGCTGAATTACAAATGTCTATGGGCCAAATGACCGAAATTAAAGATCATACTTATGGGAAGAATTGCAGTCATTAACAATGTTGATCAAAGGTCCGTGGTGTGTTGGGGGAGATTACAACATTACAAGGTGGGTTTTTGTAAGACAACCAATCAGAAGACAAACTAAAGGTATGAAAGATTTCAATAGTGTGATTGCAGACCTTGATTTGTCAGATATTCTAATTGTAAATGGAAAATTCACTTGGCTCAAACCTGGAAATGATCAAGTCAAATCGCCGATCGACCGCTTTCTGATTTCAAAAGATTAGGACTCAATGCTCTCCAACTCTCGGGTGTCACGACAAGTTAGAACTATCTTAGACCACTCCCCCTGCTACTGGAAGCCGAATCTTTCAAATGGGTCCCACCCCCTTCAGATTTTATAACAGCTGGTTGTCAACATCAACTTGTAAAGACCTCATTAGGTCCTCTCTGGCCAAAGATAATTCATACGGATGGGCTGGTTTTGTTATTCTTTCGAAATTACGGAAACTCAAAGTTTCTTTGAAAAAATGGTTCTACGACCACTCTGCCCAATCAAAGTTTGTTAAATCCTTTCTGCTAAGCGAAATAGAATCGTTTGAGCTAAAATCTGAGTCAGATGAGCTGTTACAGATTGATGAAGCAAGATGGACTGATGCGGAGTGTGAGCTGCTTAGTCTTCTACTTAACAGAGGAATGTAATCTCATCCAGAAAAGCAAGCTCACATGGCTCAAGGAAGGAGATGAGAATACCAGTTTCTTTCACAAATTTCTAGCCGCTAGAAGAAGACAAGGACTCATCTCAGTCATCCACAATAATTCTGGACTGTTGATAGATCCTCTAGCCATTGAACAAGAAGTGATTGTTTTTTCAACAATTTATATTCTAAGTTGCCTGGTGTTAGAATGTTGCCTTGTAACTTAAACTGGAATTTAGTTTCTGATATTCAACCTTTTTCTGCTGAAGAAATTTTTTTGGCATTATCATCTCTCGGGAAAAACAAGGCACCGGGTCTTGACGGCTTTACAATGGAATTTTTTATTGCATCTTGGACTTCTTTAAAGATGATTTTTTCCGCCTTTTCCAGGACTGTTATGAAAATGGACACTTGAATTCTGGAATCAAGGAAAATTTTATTTGTCTTATTCGTAAAAATGAAGATGCCATGTTTGTCAAAGATTTCAGACCAATTAGCATTACTACCTCCATTTACAAGATCGTGGCTAAGGTGCTAGCTGAACGACTCAAACTTGTTATGCCCACAATCGTCTCGAAATACCAAAGTGCATTTATTCACAATCGGCAAATCTTATTTAACCTCCCAGGAAGATGTTATGTTGCCAAAAATTCGTTGATTACGCTCCCACCATAACTCATAAAGGAGAGACTTCGAGGCGTTGGCCCACAATATTCTAGCCTTTTTTCGACATTCTGAGTCAGTGTAGGATACTAATGACATTTTCCTTGCAACCGTTAGAGAATACCCAACTGATTTTAAATAACACAAACAATTTGTACCAACAACGCCTTGAAAAAGAGCAGAGAAATAGTAGATGAACAGAAGATTCTGAGTCAAAAAGGCATAGAGGACAGATCGAAGGAGATAACGAATAAAGTGGTAACTTTGATTGGATTCTGTCTGCTGTATTAATGCTTCCATTAATGAGGATCCATGTGAAGATGGACACTTTTTTCGGAGCTTTAGACTTCCATAACTGTTTGTAGAGAGAGATATCCATTTGTTCTGAATTCTCCAGAGATCGTGAGAGAGATTTAACTGAGAATTCCCTATCCTTCTTTTAATGAGAAGTTTCATGGTCTTTAAAAAAAAAAATAGTAAAGCTGAGGAGGTAAATGGGAAAAATAAATTTACTCTCGTGTCATTTTGAATTTTTGTCCTTTTCATTTCATTTACCTAATGCCAATCTAAAGTATTCTAGAATTGTCCTTATCCCAAATATAATTGCACAATATGGTAATAACAGTCATTTGCTGGTTAGATGCATCTTTAATTATTAGTTTAGTTTTCAAAAAAAAAAAAAATCATTATGAAGACCTATCTTTGAAGATAATCGAATGTTATCAGTCTCATTAACGGTCCCAGAATATCAAAAAAAGCCAGAATATTGTGGGTCAATGCATCGAAATCTCTCCTTTACGAGTTATGGTGGGAGCGTAACCAAAGAATCTTTGGAGATATCAAAACTCCTTGGGAGGCCAAATTTGAGCGTGCCTTGATTAATGCCTATCACTGGAGCTCTTTGTCCAGCGCCTTCAGATCTTACTCTGTTCAGGATATAGCTACAAATCTGGAATCTTTCCTTTGAATTGCCTTAGCTTCTGTTTCTCCGTTATATTATGTTTTAGCTAATTTCTGTTTTGATTCCGTATTCTTAGTTTTATTTTACTCCACTCTCTGTAGTGCTCCTTTTGTAATCTTCTTTTTTTACTTTCCTACGGGGCTTTTTATCTTCTTGTAATTTTCTTTTCTTCTCATAATGAGAAGTTTTGTGATTTTTTCTAAAACAAGCTTATAGAAGAAGGGTATATTTGTAATTATATCTTTTCTCGTACGGATGTTTAGATAGATTTGGTTTTTCTAGATTTAATTTTTTAGTTAGATCAAATCATTATCTTGAGTTAGAAATTTTGTATATAAATATGTATTTGTTGATGATGTCGTTGAAGGTTATCTCTTAACTTGAAAACTGTTCTAACATATGTCTTTTTTAAAAAAGCCATTGCTATCTACTTTGAAAGCTTTGCCTCGTCTGTTTAAATGGTTTTTGGTCTATTCTTTGTTCTTTGTTGCATGCTATTTTTGTTTCAGCTACTAACGATATGTCTTGTTAGTGGACCTCTTTGATTCATATCCAAGTGATCTGATCGTAGTTATGGTCCTTTTATCCAATTTCATGATTCAATTTTGACTTAATTTCTCTTCCTATTGACTAATTCTTGACAAAACCTCTTTTAAGGCTACGAAGAGATTAGCTCAACTTGATAAAGTGGCAGAACGTCTGTCTCGCCATGTAATGGAGCATCATGAAGTGATGGGTATGACTCTCTCTCTCTGCTCCCTACTCTCCTCCAAGAGGTGTAGGTTTGGTCATGTTCTCGTGTTTGGTTTGGTTGGAGGGTTGATTTGTTAATGGTAAAATTGAAGTTGGTGCACCCACATCAATCTTTGATTTAGTCTCTATGTTTACTTCTATTTTCACTGAACAATTTTATGTTTAAGCATATTCATTGGGTGATCAGTCCATTTTTTTTTCTAGTTCATTGTGGTTGTACTCAGGTTTTTTTTGGCTGATTTTTGTTAAGCCGTTGGGGTTATATGGGTTGTTTTTCATAATGTTAGACTATAATATGAAAGAACTTCTCGCTCATTCTATACATTAGAGTTCAATGAATATAGATACACTTGGAAGTCTTAAATTAAGAGAGTAAAATTATAAATTAAGACAGTAAAATTATAATAAAGGACCAAGACTAATAAAATCTTATATTCACATATATACTACAACTCTCCCATCAAGCTGGTGCTCAGCTTGTTAAAAAAAAAATCCATTCCAACTTCATTTAAAGGTTTTGAGAAAAGATTTGCTCTTACTTGTTGAAACAAACTAAAAGGATATACATGATCAAAGATATTCCCAAGTGTAGGCTACCCAATAGAGTAACAAAATTGTCTTTTATCTAGTATTAAAAAGAATTAGGTATTTATCTTAAAAAAATTGAATAAGAATTTTGTATGACAAATATAATTTGTCAACCAGAGATGGCAATTAAATGATACAAACCTTCATTAAGGTGAGATAGTATTTAATAAACTAGTTCCAAGCAAAGCCACTAAGTAGTTGACAAAAGTTGTTAACACTTCAATTACATTCTGAGAGTCAAATGAGTCATAGACAGGAATTCAATAAGCCTCATTGTAATGACATCGTGAATATTGCACATGATACCTGTTGTGGATTTTCTACTAGTTTTCTACTGTACCATTGTGAGTGTGCTATATATTTTTAATAACAATCTTCAATGGATGTACTGCACTTCTTGTAATTGTGGTGGTAGTTTCAAAATGCTGTTTGATTCTTGAAATCCATTTTCTTGTTTGTTTCATTTATCAAAAGGCTCTCTTGATGACAAAATGCTTAATTTTGGAATTTAATGATAGTTAGATAAGATTTATTTCTTACTTTTGGCCAGTGAAGGGGATGCATTTGGTCAGGGAGTTGGAAATAGACTTGAAAATTGCTAACGTCATCTGCAGGGTAAGTCTTATTTAGCATGTTATGTTCGCTTAACAAATAGATGTCTTTTGCTTACATTTTGTTATCCTGCACAATTATAGTTTTCCTGCTAGGTTGTCCGGGTGTAACATTAATTGTGATGTTTGTAGAATGGAAAGAGACACCTAAATTCGTCAATGCTTGAAGTCTCCAGAGATCTCATTGTAAACTCTAATTCCAAGAAGAAGCAAGCGCTTCTGGTACATTTTCATACTACGAGGAAAGTTTCAATATGCTGAAATTCTGGCTTTTGTTATTTTTTCTCAGGTGGATGGACTCGTGAGAATCCAAAGATATTTATCACTACTTTTTGCTATTTTGTTGCGATTTTTCTTCATTGTTCTCGTTTTCTTTCCAACTATCATGCTTCTTGCCATTACCAACGAGAATGATAGAAATGCCCAATCCTATTAAAGAGTGGTACACGAATAAGAATGTTAAATCCTATTAGGAGTAGGATAGAGACGAGTGCCTAATCCTATTAGGAGTATGATAAAGATATGAAGTTTGTTAGTTGATATAATTAAATTTACTCCAACCCTTCATCTACCATATTTGATAGTGTAAGCATCCATCTTAAAACTAATTGGTCATGAGAGGAGTTGCCTATCTATCTTATAAATGTTTGGAGAATTCTCTACTTTTCCAATGTGGAACAATAATGAGATCTCCAAGACGCCCCCCTCAAGATGATGCCTCTTTTGGGCTTAACCCATCTTGAATTAGATTTCAAATTCATTTTATTAGACTAAATACCCGTTTGGGTTTAATGGGCTCTCATACCATATTGAATTATGTTTAATCGCCAATCAACCCACAATTGATAAGGATGACAACCCTACTCAGATCTCCACTTTGATATGATATTGTCCACTTTGGGCATACATCCTCGTGACTTTGCTTTTGGTTTTATCCAAAAGGCGTCATATCAATGGAGATGACTGTCATCACTTATATTTTCCTCTGTCTAATCAATGTGGGACAACTTTGTTTGCATTCCAACAATCTATTGAATTTTGTTAATCACCAATCCACCCAAAAGCTTAAGCTGATGGGTTGATGTAAATTTAATTATATCAACCAACACTTTCCTTGACTTGTGGGCTTAGAAGTTTTAAAAAATGCCCTGTCAGTGGAATTAAATTTTAAATGCAGAGGAAATTACTTGTTAGGGACTCAAACTCAGAACTTTATGTTCTGATATCATGTTGAAATTGTGTTAAATCGCCAATCAACCAAAAAGCTTAAGTTGATGAGTTGGGGTAGATTTGATTGTCAAATTCTAGTTGAAGAACTTCGAAACTTTTTCGGACCCAAAAACTGCCTTTTCTGATGATTCTCCAAGCTCATTGACCTTACCGGATGATTCTACTTGGACCATATCATTTTTGGCTAGGCTTTCGTATCGATTTTTGACAGGTAGAATGGATGGTTTCTTCACCGGCTTAGCAATCGAGTGCCTGATAGGGATATTTTAGAAGGGTCTGGTTCGGATTGATTAAGGCGAGGCTTCTTGGAAGGCAAAATCAAGTTCACATAAGATATAAACTCTTACACCATTTCCCACAAATTCAGCAGACAAGTTTTGTCTTCTCGAACAGGAATGTGAATGACCTATTAGAATCCTCTTCGCGGCCAAAAGACACATCTGCACATAAGAGTCTTATTTTCTTCTCAGCTTACTTACATTGAGTGTACCAGACTCTTCTCTACTTGACTGGTAAAAGTAACTTCTTAATGGATCTTGTAGAAAGTGAACTAGTGTTTGTTCTAATCATAAAAGTGGGGTTCTTGAGAGTGTTATCAACTTACCATACGTTTGGTCTTCCAAACGGAAAACGAAAGTGTCTGTCCATAACCGGAAGCAATCTCCTAGTATTCAACACTTGCTAACTTCCATTATTACCAATCAAAGCGAGGCGACGAGGAATAATGTAGAGAGACAAGGGTTGAGGATGGAAGGAGAGAAAGAAGGAGACAGAAATGAAGAAGGATGAGAAAGAGAAGATAATGAATACAAAGTGAGAGAATACTGACTTGAAACAATTGGGTAGATGAAGCTAAGAAAGCCGAAAAATGTCGAACACAGAAGAAACTGAACGGTGGAATCGGCAGTGAATTGACAGACAGTCATTTCAACGGTCTTTTCCGCCATTACAAGGACCATGCACATACGTATGGAGTTGATAGAAAAGTCTTAACTAAGAGAACCCAAACGAACAATTTAGCAATTAGGTAAGATTTTGAGATCAACAATAGTATAAGAATTGTTACATCAATGAAATAGTATACTTCGTTCCTCTCCCCACACAAAAAAAAACTAAAGTATTGAAGATCCTTGGTGTTCAGGAGGTGACTATAATGTAACTAGATGGATTCGTGAGAGGCAGCCTACAAGAAATACATCACGAGGGATGAATCAATTCATTTTGTTGATGGTGAACTTCGACTATCAGATTTGGTTCCTAACAATGGACACTTTACTTGGTCAAAACCTGGAGAAGATCAAATCAGATCGCTTATTGATAGATTTCTAGTAAACAAGGAATGGGGGAAATTGTTCTCCAATGCACGGGTGTGAAGACAAGGATTGTCTCAGACTATTATGTCCTCTTTGAAGTTGGTTCATTCTCATGGGCCCTACACCTTTTCAATTTTATAATAGCTGGCTGGAAATCAAGGAGCGTCACACCTTAATAAAAAGCAAGCTTCAGGATGACACCCCAAATTATACTGCAAGAAGGAAACCTCCCCATCATATATCTCGACCTTCCTTTGGGAGGGCACCCCAAGATGTGTCTTTTTGGTAGCCAATTGTAGACAAATGACATAAAAAGTTGGATAAATTGAAATACTTCACTTTATCTCGAGGGGGAAGATTGACATTATGTTCCCCAGTTTATCAACGCATACCATTATATTACTTGTTTGTATTTAAAATGCCTTCCCAAGTCTCCATATATGTTTTTTTTTTGAGAAAGCTACAAAATTTCATTAAGAAAATGAAAAGAGCAAGGGCTCAAGAATACAATGGTGTCTACCCCAAAGGATGTAGGGGAAACAAAAAAAGAAATAAAACTGATAACAAAAACAACAACAGATTGAGATGAATGAAAAGAACATCAAAAATTAAGAAGTAGAAACAAGTATGCAGTCCCAATTGTTGATGATGTCTTGAGCTGAAAAAGGCCAAGTCTCCATATATGTAGAAAGAGTGATTTGAAGATTCTTTGAGCTGGTTTAGAAAATAGCAGCTTGAATCACTTGGTGAGTTGGAACAAAGTATCACGCGCTAAAACTATGGGAGGCCTTGGTTTAGAAGCAATTCATTACAAGAGGTACAACTTTGCTTGCTAAGTTGGGTTGGAGATTCTTTAAGGAGCCGAATACTTTATGGATTCGAATTATTTCCAGCATACATGGGGGTGAGCCTCTGGACTGAATTTGCAAAGGAAGGCTTCTTTAGCTTGCGTAGCCCGTGGATTAATATCTCTAGAGCTTGGGAATTTTCAGCCTCTAGTTATTTTAAAAGTTGGTAATGGGTTTGGAATGCAAGTGAAGTTCAAAGCGGTGAAAGTGGTTTGGAATGGAAGAGAAGGGTGGTAAAGATGGGTGGAGGAAGGGAGAGAAGACAAGAGTTAAGGATGGTGGGATGTTTCTGGCTGGGATGATGGTTTCTTTTCTTTTCTTTGTAACATTGTACTATCCTCTCCATTTTCTGAATAGATTAGTTTCTTGATCCAAAAAAAAAAAAAACAACTAATTGATCAAAGGGTATCCACCCCCTTCTTCTTTACATATTGAATGGACACCCCTTTAAAAATGATAAAAAGATCTTATGGTTTAATATTATTTTCACTTTCTTTTTGGAAGTGGTGATTGAAAAAAAGCAATAGGATCTTCAACAATACTCTGCATACGTTGGGCCACCTTATTTAATCTGTTTTATATTCTTTATTATATTGGAGTCATCGTTTCCCCCCTTTTGTACCTATAATTTAATCACTCCCCTTTTGTACCTATAATTTAACCACTTTGATCACTCATTGGGGAAGCTTTTTGTAACTAGTTTGAATAGAGTATTGTACACTTTTTCATGCATATACGAAATGTTATGTTTCTTATAAAAAAGACTACCTAAAAACTAGGGGATTTTTCATGGGCAGCAAAAAAAGAAAAAAAAAATTATGCGGGTGTCAAAATTTTAGAAAATTCAAATTTAGCAAAAACTGTTTCAATCGATTTCAATTGATTAGCCACAAAATTGATAGGCTTCAATCAAGTGGAACTTGAAACTGATTGACCTCAATCATGTAAATCTTGAAATATTTTGCCATGTATGAATTATTTCTAAAAAGTCTCTATAATTAAAATAGAGATACTAGAATTTTCAATCTACATCAAATTTCCTAAAAACTACCTAAAATATTTACATTTTAAGTAATTATTCATCTCTATGCTATTGTTGGTTATTTTTGTGTTAATTACTGATTGATTCAATTGATTTCATAGAATTAATGTATAGGTTTTGTTCCTTATTGTAAGATATATTCCATACTTGTATAGTGAGGTTTCCTATTTAAAGAAACCTCTATTCTCATTCAAGAATAAGAGAGAAAATAGTATTTTTCTTCCTTTGTTATTTTGCACAGCTGCGTATGTATGCTTTCAGCTTTATTTATTTTTCTTCAAGTAATAAACTTTGCCTGACAAAATAATGTACATAGGACATGCTTCCAGTTTTGAGTGAGCTTTGTCATGCTGTGAACATGCAATCGATGCTTGAGTCTCTTGTTGAAGAAAGAAATTATTACAAGGTGGGTCTCAAAGTGTGTTTTTATTATGCCTTATCTAGCCGAACTGCAGGTATCTGACTAAATGAACATTTTTGAAGAAGTAATGAACTAGAATTTTTTTTAACTTGAAATTTTGGAGTATTGGTATCTGCTTTAACTTTTCTAGCTGTGCTGATGTACATGCCTGCTATACAGGCGTTTCAGGTTTTATCCGAGTATTTGCAGCTACTGGATAGTTTTTCAGAGCTTTCAGTTATTCAAGAGATGAGCCGTGGTGTAGAGGCGAGTATTATCAATGATATTGAGCATGTGCAGTTGCAAAAATTATCTATAGTGAGGGAAACCGTATAATGGGTATAATAACTGATATATGGATCTTTTTACATAATATTGTAGGTTTGGCTTGGAAGAACCCTACAAAAGTTGGATTCACTTTTGATAGAAGTCTGTCAGGATTTCAAGGAGGAGGGCTATTTAACTGTGAGGATGGTTTTCATATGATTGAAATTAGTCCTTTTTTTTTCTTATATCATGCATTCTTGACGTATTCAACTTTTTTTCGAGCAAGAGACAATGAAGAAAGCATTCAATTCCTTTTGGTTCTATTTAACCCTTAGCATTGAAAAATCCATTCACAATTTATTTGGATTATTGGTTTCCTTGAATTATGTTAAATCATCGATCCATCCAAAAGGTTAAATTGATGAGTTGAGGTTAATTTAATCATATCAACCAACTCTCTCTCTCACTTGTGGGCTTAGATACTTAGGAAATTCCCTAGAAGTATTCAATTTTAAATGGAAAGGAAACGACTTGGTTGGAACTCGAACATGATCTCTTGCTTTGATACTATGTTGAATTATGTTAAACTACCAATCAACCCAAAAACTTAAGCCGATGAGTTTGGGTAAATTTAATTATATCAACCAACAGGTCCTTTAATATATCCTAAATGGTTGTGAATGAACTATTAAATGTTGAAAAATGACTTGACAAACCATCATGAATTGGTCTTGACTTCTAGTGGTCAAGAGGATTTTTGGGAACAAAGAGATTATGAGTTCAATCTATGTTGACTAGAATTAATTTCTTACGGGTTTTTTTGACAGTCAAATGTTGTAAGGTTAGGCGGTTGTCTCATGAGAATAGTCAAGGTGCACATAAGCTGACACATACACTTACGGATATAAAAAAAAGGCTAAACCAAAATAGAAGGTGTAGACAATTTATTTGAATATCTATCTGCATGCTTCTCTTAGCTTTATCAACTTATTTATTTTGGCTCAAGTCCATACCATTTATTTTCCAATAAAGAAAAGGAAGTCATGAGAAATTTAGGCAATGAGTGTATTGCTGTTAGGTCAAATGATTGAGCTCGTAAGCATTGACGGTGACCTATGTGGACATTTAAAGTGCTTGAAAATATTATGAAGATAATGAATGGGGTTTAGGGTTGGGTAAAATCAGACTCCTTTGGGCTCTGGGTTAGGAGTGCAGGAGAAAATATATCTTGCTCATAAAATTAATATAATGAAAACAAGAAGCATCGTTTTGGCTTCACGTATGTGAGAAAAAGGTTGCGAAGGTCCTCAAGAAAAATACATAATGAAAAATGATATAACTAGGGAGTAAAATGGGTTCTCTTTCGCCTTGTTGGGCCCTCACCGGAAATGGAACTCGTTCATGCTTCGACTCGCCGGCAGTCCGCTCTCTTCGCGACACGTCTCGACGTTCAGTCCGCTAGCCAATTCTCTACACTTTCTCATCAGCTCAGTGATCCTTCGCCACGTTCAGAATTACCAGCCCCCTTCCTCTACCACTCTTGTCATTTAAGATTAACTTCCATCTCTTCAGGTTAGTTATTTCTGCTATTTATTTCTCCCCTGTTCGCCATTTCCGATCATTGCTTCCTCTTTCTCTCGTTTTCCTCTTCAGCTCTCCATACTTCCACCCCTACAATCGCCATTAATCCCCCTAGTGTCTTTCCGTCTTCCACTCCTTTAACCAACACATACTCAATTCAGCCATATCCTCTGTTTTATTCCCGAACCCCCAAAAAAAAGACAAACCCTGACACAACTGAGCTACTCTGTACTTCATTAATTTCAAACCCCTCCAATATTACCAGAATCATGAACCAACCTACATCTTTCACCCAGGTCGATTTTCACTCTGAGCAGCCTACTTTATCATCAGGAGTTACATTAGTACGAGGTGTTGTATCTAATTCAGACCCAATTAATTCTGAATCCAAGGAGCATAGCAGGCCGGACTACGACTCTGAGGTTGAATCTGAAATAAGTATTAGTAGCGAGGATTCTGATCCTACTCTTGATGTGCCTTCTTTGCCTGTTGAAATCCAAGATTTAAAAGAAGATAACAGCTGCATCAACCAGTTCAATAGTCAGCTTCCCAGCCAACCAGCCGACACTTCAATGGCAGGAGTATCATTCCCTCCAAATTTCGAAGAAATAGTAAACTCTTGTGGATTCAAGTTCCACGACTCTGACTCCAAGTAATACCTATGGTGAATCAGTCTCCCAGTTAGCTTATGAAGATTATTTCGTGGAACACCAGAGGATTGGGAGACGTGTCTAAAAGGTCGGTTATCAAATCAGTTATCATTAAAATTTGTCGGATGTTCTTATTCAGGAAACAAAATTGGCTTCAGTCAACTTACAAATTATTAAGTCCATTTGGAGTTCTAAAGATGTTGGTTGGGCGTCTGTTCAATCTTGGGGCAAGTCAGGTGGCTTATTATCTTTGTGGGACGAAAGCAAAATATCAGTTATGGAATACATTCAAGGTGGTTACTCCCTTTCCATCAAATGCACATTTCAAGAAAAAGAATGTTGGATCACTAATGTATACGACCCAAATAACTGCAATGAAAGAGCTTACCTCTGGGAAGAACTGGAATCTCTTGATATGTATATTGAAGGACCATGATGTATTGGAGGCGATTTTAACACCACTAGATGGATTTTTGAAAGACAACCGACAAGAAGAGTAACTAAGGGGATGAAAGATTTTAACCGGTTAATTTCTAATCTCAATCTTACCGATGTGCCATTTACAAACGGTAAATTTTCCTGGTTCAAACCTGGCAATAATCAAGTGAAGTCACTAATTGACTGGTTTCTGATTTCAAATGATTGGAACTCTTTGTTCTCCAACTCTCGGGTAACAAGACAAGTCAGAATCATCTCAGACCACTCTCCTCTGTTATTGGAAGCGAGTTCTTTTAAATGGGGTCCTTCTTCCTTTCGATTTTATAATAGTTGGTTGACTGATGTATCTTGTAAAGACCTTATAAGCTCTATTTTAAAGAATGATAATTCATATGGATGAGATGGTTTCATTATTCTCTCAAAACTCCGTAAACTTAAAGCCTCATTGAAACAATGGAACTCTGATCACTCAGCTCAAACAAGGCTTGCTGAACAAACCTTAGTCTGGGAAATAGAAAAGTAGGAGGCGAAATCTGAAACTTGCACTTTACTTGCTAATGAGGAAACAAGATGGTGGGATGCAAAATGTGAGCTCTTGAATTTATATATACCAGAAGAACGAAATCTTATTAAAAAAAGTAAGTATTCCTGGTTAAAAGAAGGGGATGAGAACACAGGTATTCCTAGCAGCCAAAAGAAGGAAAGGGTTCATCTCATCCATTCACAACAGTTTTGGACCTTTGGTAGACCCTGTAGATATCGAACATGAAGTTGTCGGATTTTTCAGCACATTATACTCAAAACTACCGGGAATTAGAGTTTTACCTTGCAACCTAGAGTGGAATCTCGTATCAGACTCACAAAACTCCAATCTCACCAAGCCTTTCTCGGCTGAAGAAATCTTTGCAGCCATAAAATCTCTTGGAAAAACAAGGCGCCGGGTCCCGATGGTTTTACCATGGAGTTTTATATTGAATATTGGTCTCATTTCAAGAACAATTTCATAAAGTTGTAGAACAATTTCCCCTTCGACTTGTCCTCTTTGCCGCCTTGACTTTGAAACTTCATCTTATCTGTTCTTCCTCTGCTCCTTCTCAAGCCTCTGCTGGTCAAAGTTTTTTATGTTATTCAAAGTCAGTTGGGTGTTTTCTTCTGGTTGCAAGGAGAATGTCATCAGTCTCTTAAAGGGACCAAGAATGTCAAAAAAGGCCAGAATACTGTGGCCAATATTTCAAAATCAATTTTATATGAACTATGGTGGGAGCGTAATCAACGGATTTTCGATAATTGCTCAACTACTTGGGAAGTCAAATTCGAGCGTGCACTGCTTAATGCATATCATTGGAGCTCATTGGCCAGTGTGTTCCGTTCTGTTTCTGTACAAGATTTAGCTAATAACCTGAATTCCTACCTTTGATGTATCCTAGCTTAGGATTTTAAGTCTTCTCTCTTGGCTCTGCGTAGCTCTCTGGGTTAATTTTGGTAGTCTTTCTTATTAATTTTATTATTCCCTTCGGGGTTTGTTATCTCGATGTACTCCTTTTCATTATCTTAATGAGAAGTTTGTGATCTTTTAAAAAAAAAAAAAAGATATAGCTGAGGCATTTGAAGTAGATTCCTATCTTCACCTTGAAGGAAGCTGATGTACCGTGTAGAACCTGTAAGGCCAGTTGGAAGATAGTTCTCTAAGAAAATCTTAAGGATTTGTTAATGAAAGAGTTGTTTAATATAAACGTGGGGTCTTTGTATTTTATAGAGTTTCAGGGACTAACTAATTATTATAGAAATATCGAAAGTACCCTTGCACTAGTGTATCCTTGAAAAACTCATCCTTGAGTTTAGAAAGAAAGAAAAAATATTCATGTCACAAGAATTGAATGGTGTTAGCGTAATTTAAGTATTTGAATTTCTATGGTAGTTAGTTCCTACAAATTTGTAAATACAAAGCCCCTCTCTTGTATTTAACAGTTCATTCATCAATAAAATCTTGAGATTAAGTAACTAAGAGGTGATAAGTTCAATCCATGGTAGCCACATACCTAGGACTTATTTTCCTATGAGTTTCTTTCACATCTAAATGTTATTTGGTCATGCAAGTATGTGAGTATGAGTACAAATTAAGGTTGCTACTTGGGATGGGGTATGGCAGGTAGAAAGTCATAAGGAGCTAGGAAAATTCTTGTTTTTTCCTGGAGATAATCAAATGTCTTGATTCTTGAAAGTCTAGGAGTTTTGTAATTTCCACCACTTAATTCGATAAGGAAGTCTCTCTTTCCTTTCTCTATCATAGTCATGAATTTTCCTGAACATTGTAGCTTGAATTTCATATCAAGCACTGTGAGTATATTAGATATTAACAGAAATAATTATCTTGTTTTACTGATTATGAGATTATGAATTCTACTCATGTCTAAACCCAAAGGTTTATTGTACTGTGGGACCAATTTGAACTTCGCCTTTTTTCAAAACTTGTGTCTTGATTCTTAAAAAAATTGGTTTTACTTTGGACTTCCTTGTTGATGCTTTTTTACTGGTTTGGCTTTACTGAGTCCACATTGCTAATTTTTCACTCCTATCGGCACATTTATTTGTACTTACTGTTGTCACTTGTATCATTACTAAATCAGATCAGCACGCAGAACATTTTGCAGCTGACATTTTCTCTTCTCTTGGTCATTGAGAACAATTGAATGTGATTTGTTAGATTGAACTTATTTTTATTTCTCTAATTATCTAATGCAGTTTTGTTTTAAATGATCCGGCGGTTTTCTAATTATTATGAACAGGTGGTTGATGCCTATGCACTAATAGGGGATGTTTCTGGCCTTGCGGAAAAGATACAAAGCTTTTTTATGCAGGAAGTTATATCAGAAACTCATTCTGCCTTGAAGGATATTGTGCAAGAGGTGCGCTTGTGTAGTTCAAATCAAGGAATTAGTTATTGAAGAGAGATCAAAGATTCAAAACTTTTTCCTACTTGGCTGACTTGAATCATCTATATTTAAGTACTATTGAAATATAAGTGCAATGTTCCCTTTCACGCACAAAGCTGTGCCAAAAAGTTTTTATTTGTTTGATAGGTAATATTTTGTTAAAAAAAATATGGTGGACTTGAGGTTGCCTTTTCTCGCATCACATGTACCACTTTAAGTCACGGGCATGCGTTTTATCGGATGTTCTCAAAGGGATCAAATTGAGTTAAATGATGGACGTACATTGAATTAAATAATGTGGAGAGTGGAGACTTGGTTAAAAAAAAATGACGTGGAGACTCTGTTAATATGGACTGATAGGACGTTGTAGATATGGTAAATAGAAGTTGAAACAAAAGGAACAAATTGACCTATCTTTTATTCTTCTCAATTTAGATTTTACGTCATTTCCTTGGTAATAATCAAAGAAATATTCAAAGATGATTTTCTCTATCTTTGCAGGATCAGGATGTACATATTCAAAATAGTCGGTAAAGCTCTTGAAGTTGATAGTCTTTTATGCAATGTGTCAAATATGAACTTTTAACGTAGTTGATCAAATTGCAGGCTTACATACAGTGATCTATGCCTTCGGATACCCGAATCAAAGTTCAGACAGTGTTTGTTAAAAACACTAGGTGTCTTATTTACCTTGATGTGTTCATATTATCAAATCTTAAGCTTCAAACTGGATACCAAGGTCCATTTTTACTGTTATTTATATATTCCAATGGAATCATATTTTTATATTCTGCTTCTAAAATAGCTAGGAATCATGGACACTTTGTTTTTGACAAAGTATCCATGTCGGAGACGTATTGGACGTGAAGACTTCTAGATACTCTTTGGAAGCGTTTATGACACGCAAAATCCGTGTCCCCTTTTTGACTATTATTTTTTATTTTTGGACACGTCACGGACATTTCACAGTTGCACCATTTAAAATTCATACATTTCAAATTGTTGAAGACACAACAACGTGGAATTGGTTGTGAAGGCAATCGGCGGCGATGTCCATGGAAGGTAGATGGACAAAAATGGAATAGGAGAGAGAGAAAATTGAATGAAAAGGAGAAAAAGGAGGGTAAAACAAATTTTTTTTTGCATTTTTAACCCAGGTTTTTTTATAAGTTTTGTTTTGAGGACTTTTTTGTAGGCGTTTAAAGGATAATGAGTTTTGATGTGGACTTGAATGAACTCATTTAACTATGTTGATAAAATTCAAGTGAAATTTTGATTTGATTATTTTTCATAGTTAATAAAATAATTAAAATACTTTGGATTTGATATTTTAATATTATATAATAAAAAATAAATAAGTAACATGTCCTCCATGTATCCGTGTCCAACATTTTAGAAAAATGGTCCGTCGTGTCTGTATTCCATATCCATGTCTTTGCTTCTTAGTTGAGCATTAGTCTCTTTCCTTTTCATGAAAGGAAACTTTTGTTATCTTGTCAAAAAATGGTTAGTAGTTAAAACCATAATTTGTTGTTGTCTGCTTTCTCTCATCAGGTGGATTTTGTGTTGGGCACTGAAATTTTTTATCTTAAAAAGCATGTTTTTGATTCAGGATTCAATTGTCCAAACTTCTAGCATGAAGCAACAAGAAGATAATTATGACCTTAATTTAGGAGATTCAGAGGAATCAACGACCAATGTTTCTTCACTGGGGACTACAGGAAATACGAACTCTGCGTACTTGGATGAGGGTGATCCCAGTAGGGAGTCCCAGACAGATTGCAGTACAGCTTCAACCAGTGGATCTCCCTGGTATCATTTGAGAAAAGATGCTATAAGTTTTGTTTCTCAAACCATTCAAAAAGGTCGTAAGAACCTTTGGCAACTAACAACTAGCCGTGTGTCTGTACTGCTTTCTTCTGCTGCTGTTTGTTCAACGAGCATTCATCAATTCTTGAAAAACTATGAAGATCTCAATGTCTTCATTTTGGCTGGAGAAGCTTTCTGTGGAGTTGAAGCAGTTGAATTTAGGCAAAAATTGAAGATTGTTTGTGAAAATTATTATGTGGCTTTGCATAAGCAGAGTATGCACGTAAGCTTATCTTGCTTCTTAAGGTCTACAATTGTTTATAGTGCTGGGTCATGGTTATAGAGGAAGTAAATGCTGCACTATTTCTAAAATCTTAGTAATTTTTCTCTGCCCCAGCCAACATCAAGAAATCAATCAATATTTCATTTTTCTCTAATACAGAAAGCAACTCAATGTTTTTTTGCTTGACTTATTCTTCCCCTTCTAGTCGTTTTTATTTGTGTAGTATTCTTTAGAGTTTTGGCCTTAAATTCTTTTCCGTTTTTTTTGACAAAGAGAGATTTTTTCCCTCAAATTCTCTGACGCAAATTGCTCTTTGGTTTACAAAAGTGTTCTTTTGACAGTTAGACAATTTTCAATTTAGATATAGTGATTATAAAATTTCTTGTGTCTTAACATGCAAATTATTAATTGTCAGCATTGCGTAGAAATCTAATCTATATAACTTAATAGATCATCTCTGCAACACTTCTACTTCTTGGTCAAACTAAGCAATTTCCAAGTTTTAATGTGAAAACTCACTAATACTTCATCGGTTTTACTATCTTCATGCTTTTAGGCTCTAAAGATGGTTATGGAAAAAGAGAATTGGCTTACACTGCCACCAGATACAGTTCAAGTTGTTAGTTTTGCTGGGCTGGTTGGTGACGGAGCACCTCTGTTTGTCCCATCTGATGGCAACTCGTCTAATGCCAAGGTCTCACGTTCATACAAGTCAGCCAGCTCAGCCAGAACATGTGTCAATAGAAGTGGTTTTTTGCAGTGGCTCAAAAGTGGAAATCCGTTTTCACTTAAACTCGTGCATACTTGTAAAGAAAGCATGCAGAATGGTACCTTTTATGGAGAATTGGATGGAAGTGTTGGTGAAAGTTTTCACGGGAATAATACTTCTCCAACTAAGTATACAGACAATCTTGAAAATGGTGCTGATGCTGTTTCTGAAGAGGAAGATGAAGATCTTTTAGCTGACTTTATTGATGAAGATAGTCAACTCCCAAGCAGAATTTCAAAACCCAAACTTCCACGAAACCACTCTTCTAACCATAATAGTAATGAAATTACAACACATACAGGATCATCTCTATGCCTTTTAAGGTGAAATCTCTGTAGTGATATTGGGAAGTGTACGAAACAATCTTTCCTTTTCTTTTTATTAAAATATTGGAGTTCTTATATTTTTGAACTCTTTAATTCCAGGTCCATGGACAAATATGCAAGGCTTATGCAGAAACTAGAGATAGTGAATGTTGAGTTTTTCAAGGTATCCAGTATTTGATGGTTAGCTTGTTAAATGCCATTCACCTTTAAACCACCTTATATATTTCTCGTAAGCTTTTGTGAACAGGGAATGTGCCAGTTGTTTGAAGTGTTCTTCTATTTTGTATACGAGAGTTTTGGCCAGCTTAACGCTACTTCTGGTGGAAAAGGCTTACCCGACTCTCTCCATTGTACTCACTCATCCTTTTTCCTTTTTCCAGTTTATTCCCCGACCAGTTCTTGAAACCCTATGTTGTCTTATGCTCCAAGTTCAATGTATCAGAAACTTATGAATACTATTTTGCTTTCTTGAATTTTGACTTACATGGTTTATGTCTTCCTGAGCTTATCAGATAAGTTGAAGACAGCTTTGTCCCGTGCTTCACAGGATTGTGATCAGTGGATAAGATCCAACTCATCTTCCCCATCAGCATCGCACTCAACGTTTTCTTTCAACGAAGTTACGCCAAGCCCTCCTGGCACTAGCTTAGGTTACTTGCATGGAACATCTTTTGGTCTCAAGGTGCTAGTTTATAATAAGGCTACAGCAAGAGGCATTCATTTTTTGTTTATTTCGATTACTTTCTCTCTCTATATATGTTCTAAATCTTCTCTTCTCTGAGTTGGAGTATCTTTTTATTTATGAGAAATAGATATTAATTTGGCTTTAGTTTCAGTTTTAGAATTTTGAGCCTTGTAATATATCCATGTAAAAGAATAAATTCTGTAAGGAAGAAATAACACCGTTATTTGCTGATTGTACTCTCCAAGTCTCCCTCCTCATACTAGATCAGAGCATTAATCACTCCTAGTTTTGAACAATTGGTCATGGGGTCTAGTTCTGGTTAGTGGTTACTATTTAGAAAAATGTCAGCTTACTGATTACATCTTTTAACAAGCGCTCAAACAAGACTCTCTTTGTTCCATCCACTTCCACTTGTTTTGTCCTGTTTTGTTGTTGCAAACTATGGCAATATCAACAGTGGCATTAGTTTTTTTTTTAAAAAGACAAAAACTTTCCTGGATACAAAACCCACAAGGGCAAACAAAAAAGAAAGCAAAAGGCAGAAAATGACAAAAAAGGATACAAATACAAAGAAGGGAGAGGACAAAAAGTTAACATGAAAATATGAAAAACACAAGAAACAAAAGACAGTTAAACAAAAAGACTTCCCAATTTGCCCAATGTCTCGAATGAGGCAGGATTCGAGTGCCTTAGAAAGAGAGCACCATGAAGAAGCTTTGATCTTTGCTTGCTCAAACCTGAAGTTCCATAGAAGGAGAGATTCCCCAAAAATCCTCTAATTTATTTCCCACCGATTTCATAGAGAAGGACTTTAACTGGTTGACGCAAAGAAGTATTTCATAAAATGATTCAAACCCAATGTCAAGCTCATATTAAAGTCCTTAAGTCTGATAATGCTTGTGACTTCTTCCACTCAAATCTTAACACATTTCTTCAATCTAACAACATAGTTCATCGGAGTTCTTGTGTCTACACACCTGAACAAAACGGCGTGGTGGAACGCAAGAATCACCATCTCCTTGATGTCACTAGATCTCTCATGCTCACTTCTAATGTTTCAAAGAGGGTATGGGGAGAAGCAATTTTAGCTTAATAAGTTGCATGTCATCTCGCATTCTCAAATTTCAAATGCATTTATAGAGTTTTGTTACTCTATATCCTACATCTCACCCCGTGTCCTACATTCCATTTAAATTTTTTGGGTGTACTGCATTTGTTCATGTCTACCCTCAACTTCAAACTAACCTCGATGCAAGGTTCATTAAATGTTTCTTTCTTGGATATTCTCCCAATAAAAAGGGATACAAATGTTATTATCCTCCGACCAATCAATTCTTCCATACCATGGATGTCTCATTCTTGGAGAATCTATCATATTTCCCAATTCTGTTGTTCTGGGGGAGAGATGATAATGAACCACAAAATTGGGATGTCATACCTTGTTTCCCAGAATCTGTCTCTTGTCAACACCTCAGAGTGAATCTGTCATACCTTGTTTCCCTGAATCTTTACTCGAGTCAACACCCTAGACTGAATTACAAGTTTACTCTCGAAGACCAAGGCAACTGGATGAAAAACCTTTAAACATGGAGCAAAGTCAATATCTTCACTAACATCTTGATGTTCCTGAAGAAGTACATAAGACTAGAGAAGATGATATGAACAGACTAGTCGCCTTGAGAAAAGGGATTCGTTCGTGTACTCAACATCCCATACAAGGCCATTTGTCATACATTAGTTTATCACCATTATTTAAAGCCTTTGTGACTGCACTATATCATATTTAAATTCTCAAAACGGATAGTGGGATGCAAATGGGTTTTCACTATTAAACACCGACCATATGGCAGTATTGAGCGATTCAAAACTCGTTTGGTAGCAAGAGGTTTCAGGTACTTCTCTCTAATGCTGTAAATTTGAATTGTCCTCTATTTCAACTTGATGTAAAGTATGTTTTTCTAAATGGAAACTTAGCTCAAGAAGTGTATATGGATGTTCCTTCGGGTTTTAAAAACTGATATACTAGCTACAAAGTAGGTAAATAAAGTATGTTATTGATTTTGTACTAAGGATCTTGGAACCTTAAATACTCCAAGGGTATCAAGGTTATGAGAAGTAAGAAAGGTATGCTCTTCTCTCAAATAAAGTAGGTTATTGATTTGTTATATGAAATAGGAAAGTTGGGTGTGGAATTGTGTAGTACTCCAATGGTACCAAATTTGCAGCTTGTTTAAGGATAAGCTTTTTCAAATTCTGAGAGATACAAGAGAATGGTTGAAAAATTAAATTACTTGATGTTGACATGACTGGATATATCATACTCAGTAAGCATAGTAAGTCAGTTTATGTCGTCTCCTACAATGGATCATTGGGCAACTATAGAACAGATTTTTGAATTATCTGAAATATGCGCCTAGAAGAGGAATATTGTATGAAAAACATGGACACATGAATATCGAGTGTTTTCGAATGCAGACTGGACAGGTTCCAAGGAAAACAGAAGATCTATCTGGGAATATTGTGTCTTTGTGGGAGGCAATTTAGTTTCATGGAAGAGCAAGAAACAAAATGTGGTCTCTCATTCAAGTGCCGAGTCAAAGTAGAGAGCCATTATTCAATCAACATGTGTAATAATGTGGCTAGTCCTTCTACTAAATGAAATAGGATCAAAGACCAATGTGCCTGCAAAATTTTTCATATCACCTTAAATTTGGTTATTCATGAGAGAACCAAGTGTATTGAAGTGGATTGTCATTTCATTCGTGAAAAGAGACAAAAAGACTTGATTTCTACAAGTTATGTAAAGACTGGAGACCGGTTGTGGGATATTCTCACCAAAGCTTTGAATGTAGCACGAATAAGTTATCTCTGTAACAAGCTGGACAAGATAAACATATTTGACCAGCTTGAGGGTTAAGGGTTTAGGCCAAGCATTATCCTTGTGAAGTTGGTTGAGGAGTATTGGCAACAACATAATCGGCTGCGAGAATTTTCTTGTTAGATGTTGCTAGATGTTTAATTGGGGCCATGTCGAGTTTTGAGGGGTATTGCGTGTTCTCGTTTGTGAGTCTCGTAGGCCAAGGAGAGTTGTGTATGGGATAGCCCGAGGCGTAAGGTTAATTCATGCAAGTTGGTGGTGCAAGTTAATTCATGCAAGTTGGTGGTGCTTATGTGGTGAATCCTCAAGTTCACGAAGGTGCGCATGTAGGTCTATGAGAAGATAGCCCATAGATGGCATGTCGTTTTCCACGTTCATCTAAAGCACAGGTTGCTAGCAAATCAGTGATAGCTAGTCGAAGTGTTTAATTGTCATCGGGATGCTGTCAAGTTAAGCGGGGGAGAGTGTCATAGTCTAGTGCACTTGTTTATCTTCGTCCAAGGAAAGAAATATACAACTTAGAAAAAGAGGACATGACTACCTTTTATGTTTTTTTTTAAGAAATATACATTTACTTCAGAGTTGTTTAATTGCGTATCATGTATCACAGAGGGAAGGAAGGAATCTGTTGAATTATGTAAATCATCAATCAACTTACAAGTTTAAGCTGATAGATTGAAGTAAATTTAATTATGTCAACTAACACTCCCCCTCACTTGTGGACTTAGAAAGTTTAGAAATATCCTACAAGTGAAATTAATTTTAAATGGGAAGGAAAACGACACGGCAGGGCCTCCTGTTCTGATACCACGTGAAATTATATAAATCACTAATCAACCTAAAGGCTTAAGCTGATAGGTTGGAGTAAATTTAATTATGTAGAATCATTTTGTTCCCTCAAAAAGATTTTTATTTTCTTGTGTTGGATCAATACGTTTATGATAGGATCTATCAATGGTCCTTCACTTATAAGAGTCAATGATCAATCTACTTGTTTTATTCTTTATGGCCAAGAGTACATTATATAGACTATAGGTGATTAACAAACTAACCACCCTTGCCACCTCCTAACCAACAACTAACCTAATTACAATGGGCCTTATAGGATCCTATCAATTACCCTCCCTTTTAAATCACCTTGTCCTCAAGGTGGGAATTCAAATATGAATACGCAAGAGTTATAGCCCAAAAATAAAATTCCTCATTGTTGTGTTGTAGAAATTCCAAACCCACAGTATTCAGCCCATCATTCCACTTTTCCTCCAAGCTCAAGAAAATTCCAGCAACATTATTGGTGTTGTAAGCCCAAGTTAGCAGCCCAACCTTCTTGACTTCTCTAGCAATTTGAAACCCTTATTTCTCCTTTGAGCCCTCGTTGCCTAATTTGGCCCAAGTCCACATCTTATGCCGGATTTAAGCAGACATCTCTAAGCAAGAATCTTCTCTTTAGGTCTCCCACTTCCAAGTGCCACATGTCCCTTTTTTTCTCTTTATTTATTTATTATTAAGTTCCTTCCCCTTCCATTTAGCACACGAGAATATAAATTCCAATCAGCGTTTGGATTCGGATTGGGTGCATGTCGAATTTGGGTTGGGCGCGGGTCAAATCGAGTTGTTGGGCGAGTGAGTAGCGGATCGGCGGGTCGAATTTGGGTTGGGCACGAGTCGATTCGAGTTGTTGGGCGGTTGAGTAGCAGATCGGCGGGTCGAAATCAAATCGCAATTTTGTGATCTTTATCGCGACTTCCATTTCCGTTCTTGCGAACGCTGATGTTCCTCTAACTCCATCTCGTCGCGCTGTCTCTGTCTTCAACCATCGCTGCCGGTTGCAGCCCTCCGCCGTCAACTTATCTCGCCGACCCCATCTTTGCAGTCCACCATTGTTGCTGGTCAACGTTTCTTCACCGTCAGCCTTCGCCTTCGGTCGTGCTTTTTCGTCGTCGTCGGTGTGTTCAGTTCTTTTCGTGTTCGAACATCTTTCCGTCTTGGGTCGGCAGAGTTTTGCGGTTTTGACTTGGGTTCGCAAGAATTTGGTTCGTCTTATTCTTCTGTGATTTCTCTTCATTTTCTTCAAGCGGGTTCGGGTAGCTTTGCAATTTGAATTTTGACTTCCGATCGTTTTCTTCGATTCACAATGTTTCATCTTCTTCTAGGATTTTCAACGACCACGACATTTCTTTTCCCCCATCCATGGTACGCGGCCCTGTTCTGAGTTTGACCTCCCTTGAACCCGATGATGTCTCTGTCTCAACCTCAACCAAAACACAGGAAAATCTCTTTTCTTGAATTTCTTGCCTTTGCTTTTCAAAGAATCTTTCGAGGTCATTGTTGCAAGAACTCGTTCACACACCTTCTTCCTCCTATTTCGAGCCTCCCTCTTTTTTGTTTTATACTCATCCCAATTTCTTCTTAATTTCTTCAAATCCCGAGTGAATTCACGCTAGTATCTTTCATATCCACCTTCAATGTGATCCATGCTCTTTAAGATCTTGGCACGTTCCTCCAACGCCACTACCCTTGACTCCATCTCGGTAACCATCCCCGGATTGAAAGATAGCTCTGATACCAATTGATAGGATCTATCAATGGTCCTTCACTCATAAGAGTCAATGATCAATCTACTTGTTTTATTCCTTATAGCCAAGAGTACATTATATAGACTATAGGTGATTAACAAACTAACCACCCTTGTAACCTCCTAACCAACAACTAACCTCATTACAATGGGCCTAATAGGATCGAAAAGATTTTATTTTTTTGTGTTGGATCAAGACGTTTATTTGGTTAAAAATAAAAGTGTTATGTGTTTTTTCCTTTAAACTGGGATCACTAAAATGCAGGAGAGGAGTGCAGGTGCTGACTCATTATCACTTGTGGCAAGAATAATGCGTAGGTCTAAAGCTCATATTCAATCCATGCTTCTGCAAACAAATGCTTCTGTAATTGAAGACTTTTATGTCCATCTGGTAAGGTTCAATTTCTTGTTATGTCATATTATAATGTTTGATCTCGAGAGAAGAAAATGGTGTGCTCAATTTTATCATATTGAATTTTCCTTTATTAGCTTTGTATTATCGATTATGTGTATTTTTCTATTACTATTTCCTTATTGGTTGACGGGTTCTTCTATATAAGAAGACATTGCATTTGATTTGTAGGATATAAAAAATACAATATTCTTATTTTTTTCCTAAATTCAAGTCGGTATCAGTGTAGAAAATTAAATCTTAAAATTACCCTAACCCTAGTCAGCATCCACCATCACTTCTGCTGCAGTTGTTCCTTACTTTCGATTTCAGGTTTATTTATTTCATGGCTTGTGTGCTTTAGAGGTCTATTTTATAAGGAAGGTTATAACCAAGAAGCCGGGATAAATACGAACTTTTCAGTGATAATGGTCCTTCGGTGATAAATGCAAAATCATATTTTAGTAAAATAATAGTAATTCCCATTTAATTGTTTTGCAACTGTCATTTGTATCAACTGATTTTTTTTTTTTTTTTTTGCGCTAATTGATAGCTCCATAAAACTTCTATGCTTTTCTTGTTTATATTATGTGGTTAGTTTTGACTGTCTTCATTATTTTTGTGTTAGAATTTCTTGTTTATTCTTTGTTTCTAAGATTTCGGTTTAAACTGAATTTATCTGCTTTTGATCAGTTGGATGCCGTCCCAGATCTCATTGAGCATATTCATAAGAATACTGCAAGATTGCTTCTTCATGTCAATGGGTAAGATTTAAATGGACTTCATTATCTAGGCGTTATTAGTTCTTTAGGTGGAATTTGTTTTTGAATGAGTCGCACAATTGATGTGAATCTAAAATATGGAAGTGCAAACAGTCCTACAAGCGAGTAAGAATTATTCTGACAGACTCTACTAAGCTTCACTTTCCCATACTGAAAACAAGATTGTTATCTCACTAATGCTGTTAAAAAATAAGAAATGAATCTACACATACTTGAATAACCTAGAATAAACTATGCTGTAGAGTAGCAGTTTTTTTTTTTTGACAGTGTCGCAATAGCAGTTTTGAAATAACTAAGTTATTTGCAACAAGTAGGCGTTATTCTACAACTTCAGCCCCCAAAAAATAGATCATGCTTAAACCAAGAAAATGGATGTGAACTTAAATTCGTAAAAGATCTTATAGAAGTTTTTTTCATAGAACTTTTCGTTGGTTAATGGAAAAATAAATGAGATACCAACTTCAATAAGGAGTGAAAAAAGTGTAAAAACGAAGCATCTATGGATGTGATATATAAGTACCAAATTTAACTTATATAAGTATTAGAAAAGACAGCGTGTAAGAAGAAAATGAAAGAAAGAGCCTAAAACTCTTTTCTTCGTCTTCTTCATCTTTTCCTCTTTCCTAAGCTGGTGATGCACACAATCCAAAAAATTTTGCCTTACTTTTTCGCGGCCTTTCTCTATACATGAAATTCAATCTAGTTGTGAAGTTAGAAATATTGAGAATGAGCAAGATGTTGTATGCCTTGAGAGGAGCGAACCCATCCACTGTCATTATTCATCGGCTTTCAAAATATGCTTCTTCTGTGTCAACCTTGTATTAATATTTGGCAGGGTTTATAGCATATTTGGTGAGTTTATAGAGTAATACTTCTGTGTCAACCTTGTAATAATACTTCTGTGTCGACCTTGTAATAATACTTCTGTGTCAACCTTGTAAATGGTGCCTTGAGAGGAGCACCACGATACTTCTTTGACTCTAGGAAAAAGAATCAGGTGCATTTTCTTTGATCAACCTAGTTGTGCTTCAAGTTTCAACATTTGCATGAAAAGCTCCTCAATGGGGACTTGCTGTGAGCAGCACTCCATACCCTTATGTAGATTGCCATTATGTGGGGGGAGTCTCCAAGCCTGAAATTCCAAGAAGGATTTGAGGCAGATTTTAGAGATCATCAGGGTATGCCTATTAGGATGACTCTCAACACATATGACTATCAGGCAGCTGTCAGCTGTCACCTAGCTTAACCATTAGCCGCCTAACAATTAATTAGCAGGAGTAAACCTTTTCCATTCAACGCAATCTGTTGCCGGCGTCAAAAGGAAAAACAAAATGCTATGTAACTAGATTGTTAAATTAAGACATCATATCATATATAAAGGTATACACAATAGTAAAAATGAAATAAGTATAAATCAATTCTCTATAACTATGTGCAACATATCTTCTTGCTTTCTATGTATGCATATGGATACATGATTCACACTTCTTAAAATTATAGGATCAAGTATTCTTATAGTACCTAATTTTTTTTTTTTGAAATTACAACAATTGAGAATGGGGGATTCGAACCCGTGACCTCATGGTTCTTGGGTATAGACAGATGCCGCTGAGCTACTGCTCTTTCCTAATTGATACTTAATATTATCAGATCAGGTATAATATATTAGTCTTTACTTCTGAACTTCACAAACGTTTAATTATATGATCACTTGTAAGAAACTTGGAAGAAAAAATTGTGTACTGCGTTAGAATTTCATATTCAAAACTTCTCTCCTTGATCGTATTTAAAAGTTATTGGTTCAACGTCTTTAGCAGCAAGTTCCTTTTTCACAGGCTAATGAAGTAAAAGTATTTCATTGAACGGTGATGTTTATATTGAATTATGTTAAACTATCAATCAACCAAAAAGCTTAAGGTGGTAGGTTGGAGTAAATTTAATTATATCAACTAACACTGCTGCACTTATACCATGTGGACTTAGAAATTTTAGAAATGCTCTGATACCATGTTGAATTATGTTAAACTATCAATCAATTTAAAAGTTTAAGCCGGTAGGTTGGAGTAATTTAATTATATCAACTAAAGCGTTTAATTTCTTTTTTTACAGTTACGTTGACCGGATTACCAATGCAAAATGGGAAGTTAAAGAGCTTGGACTGGAGCATAATGGGTATGTTCCTTAAGGATACCCACTTTATTTGCCATTAGTGCTCTATGATAATCTTATATATACACACGCATATACATAGCATAGACATGCATACACGTATATTTCCTAAGCATATTGTTAAAGATTTGCTACCTGCTACTTTCATATCAAGAGAGACAGCCTTAGATGAGAGCTACTTCATCTGCAACGTATTAAATATTAATCAAATCTTTGTTAAAATGATGGATGAATGACTTCGTATCCGCATATTTTAATATTCTTTAGGTGAAAAAATTATCGGTGGTAAGAATGGAGTATATTTCTCTATGATATGGAAAATATTTTCCATTTGAACTGTTTATCTCACCGTGTTGTTGTTAAGACCCTTGTGGGATCTTAACTATAATTCGTTCTAGTAGTTTAAAATAAAAGGATCGGAAACACTTGTGCAGCAAAAGAAGTTTATATTATAATGCAAATAGGGTAGTTACAAAAGAGATTGAAGGCTAGAGCTCCCACCATTCGAGAGGGTGGCACTCTCCCAAGACGTACTGGACCAGTTCCCAACAATTGATTAAAAACAAAAGATAATCCTCCCTACACAAAACATACAAAATAAATACTAAAAGAAATAACGGACATAATGGCTAGGTTCCCAACGGTTACTTTAACCGTTGGAGGAAGAAGGTTGGTTGGAGTCGGTTTCCTTGTTCCGCCTGGAGTACAAGTGGATGAGAGGAGGTCTTACAGTTGTCTTCCTTCCTTATAGTCCTACTTAGAACTTTATAATCTCAACCAGAGCTACAACTTTGAAAAATGGAGTCAATTTTCCTTTACGTTACTGATTCTATTTTTTCTAAAGAAATCAATTAATTTAAATATTGTATGTAGACCGTCTAATGCACTTTCAAACTGTGAAGAAATTTGTGGAAATTCTTATTTCTCATTAATTTAGCATATGCAGAACAGACATCAAACCTGAATTCAAATCATAGGATGCTATAGGGTTTTTTTTTTCTTTTTAACTTATGAGTTCATGACTACTATCATAACGCCATTTAAGTGATTTTTATGAATAGGTACGTTGACTTATTATTGGGAGAGTTCAAGCATTATAAAACAAGGCTGGCCCATAGTGGAGTACGAAAGGAGGTAATCAATCAGGCAGAATTATATAGGTGCCACCATATGAAAATTTTAAATTATAAGTTGCAGAACTATAACGTAGGTCAAGTTTTGGAGTTATTTTTTCCATTCTTGTGCTCTCTGTTGATACGCTGTTTTCATCATCATTGTAGCTACTCGTTTCTTGATTATGTAACTGCTGATACATTCTTTCCCATTTAATTCATAGAGGAACAGCCCTCTCTGCCAATGATTACTGGTTAAATTTCAAAAAAAAAAAAAAAAATCAAAACTTGACTTCCTATCATAAAGAAACTGACTTGATTTTTGAAAACATGGGCGGAAGATAGTTTACAAAACAAGAAATTTATAGGTGAACCAAAATCCAATTCTTCATCGGGTTTTGGCAGCTAGAAGGGTAAATTTTAATTTCTGAGCTTTACTCCGTAGATGGTACTTGGGAATCTGGGATGCTGAAAATGAAATTCTGGGGTTTTTCTCCTCTTTATCATAAAATTTTTTGTTTGAAAAGTATCAAGGGATCTTTCGCAACAATTCCCAGATTAGACCGGTTCAGTCCGGCTTGTCTCAAGGCTTCGTCTTATTGTTCTCTTTTTAAGCATTATGCTAATTGATCCATTCAAGGCTTCAACATTTTACATGATTTATTGTTATTTCCGGTTTTGTTTCCTCTCTTTGTGGAGTTTTGTAACTTTTGAGATTTAGTGTCTTTTCGGACCAGTTTTACTTGTTAAAAAAAACAATACCAAACGTCAAATAGTTATCAAATGGGATAGTTTGATTCATTGATCTATGGTAAAACAAGAGAAAAATTGTCTTATTGAAGTTCAATTCTCTGGCAGATTTGTAGACTGTATTGATCGGGATATATTACCTTGCATTCAATTCATCTATCGATTAATTTGTTCTCTTTCCACCATCTTAATTGTTTTTGAATCTAGGTTCAAGATCTTCTCTTGGAGTATGGACTGGATATTGTTGCAGAAACCCTAATTGAAGGTTTATCACGAATAAAAAGATGTTCAGATGAAGGACGTGCTCTCATGTCATTGGATCTTCAGGTATCTATGAACCTTGCTGCAAATTGCTTCTCGCTTATTCATTACATTATTTATAAGTGTCCTTTCTCTTCAGCTCTGTTATGTTGTTTAATAATGTACTTGGATACCATTGAATTCTTTTTCAGGTTCTAATCAATGGCTTGCAACATTTTGTTTCTACGAATGTGAAGCCCAAGTTACAAATGGTTGAAACCTTCATTAAGGTAAGCTTAAGCTTTAAATCGTGATCGAAAATAATAAACTTTGTCCCCTTTTTCAAACTTGATTGACTTTCATCTACTGTTTAGAAATATTTATCAAGTGGTTTATTTAGATTACTAATGATGCATCATCAAACAGGCATACTATCTTCCAGAAACTGAATATGTACACTGGGCACGTGCTCACCCGGTAAGAAATCACTCTTAATTTTTTAGTTCAACTTGTGGGCTGTAGGATGTCATAGTCAATGGTATATGTTGGAAGTAGTTGAGCTATGCTTAAATTGAGGATAATAAACTATTTTGAACTTGGAAAAGTTACTTATTTATTGAGAACCTGTAGAAAATCATGTTTGATTGACCTAATTAAATTTACTTTGACCTAATTAAATTTAGGTCAACCTCTTCTAATCCAGCATGATATTAGAGCAAGTTATGGGTTCAATAATCATTTGATCTCCAATTAATATTAATTTTCATTTAATAGATGTTCTCAAAATCTCCAAGCCCACAAGTGAAAGAGAATACCTCGACATGATACTTGAGAGTTTGTTGATATTATTAAATTTACCTCAATCCACCCGTTTAAACATCTGGGTTGATTGATTATTTAACGTAATTCAAAAAATTAAGTCCCCGTTTGATAACCATTTCGTTCTTTGTTTTTTGTTTTTGAAATTTAAGCCTACAAGTACTACTCCTACACATATTTTTCATGACTTTGATATTTACATATTACTTGTGTTTTTAAACCAAAATTGAAAGTGAAACAAAATAGATTCAAAATACTTATTTTTGTTTGTGAAATTTGGTTAAGATTCATCTACTTTCTTAAGTGAAGATTAAATCATACATAGAGAGTTTGAAACACAAGCTTAAATTTCAAAAACTAAAAATCAAAAACCAAATGATTATCAAACGAAGACTAAATATGACATTTTGTGGAGTAATTGGGGGAGAGAGAAGTAATTTGTAGACATCTCCCGTGTCTACATTCCTTCGATGTCTCCCGGTGTTTGGTCTACGAACAGGCGTGGTTACCCTGGGTATAATGGAACGAAACTTCGATTTCCCAATTACAAAAAAAAATTAAAAAAATTGAGGAGAAAGAAGTAACAGAATTTTTAGAGGTGGAGAGATGGTAGGATAACGTGTGGCCTCTCATTAACTTCTATGTTTTTCTGTAGCCCTATGTTTCTAAACGCTTTTGTTTTTATTCTGTTGGTGTTATTTTATTTTTGTTCTTTCCTTTTTTTTTTTTCTTAATGAAAGTTTGATTTTTCACCCAAAAAAGTGAACCATGTTAATATTTTCATCCATTAAAGTTGTGACGTTACAATGAGCTATCATTCTATTAAATTCTAGAATCATTCTTGTAAACGTCCATGCAGTGTTGTCTGGAAGCAATTTCATTGACCCATATTTTTTCTTTTTTTGTTTCCTTTCTTTGATCCTTTATTTTCTATTTAGAACTATCCCACGGAGAGACCATCAATATAAAAGGACTAATGCATCATATATCAATGCTGAAGTTTTGCAAACTTCATATAGCATGAAATGTTTACTTTTAATAGAACTAGTTTTATGAAAGTATATAAATGGGACCAACATTTTGGCCACCCTTGGAACTTCGTATTTCGATCGAAATCAACATTTAAATCCTTACCTGCTTGCTTATAATTTGATTGTTTTTTTTTGTTTTTTTTTTTGCAGGAATACAGTAAGAGCCAAATTATTGGTTTGGTTAACCTCGTGGCATTGATGAAAGGGTGGAAGAGAAAAACCAGGTTGGAAGTATTGGAGAAAATTGAGTGAGACGATCATAGTTTTGGATAATCATGTATCTACAAAAGTTTTTTAAAATTTTTCTCCCATTGGAGTTTATTATATGCTTGGTTCTTTGTAAGAAAAATAATGTATGTTCAAAATCAATGTGAACCATCTTAGTTCTCCAGCTTCTTAAGGTTATAAAGTTTGTATAGATATTAATATCATTATTCTTCAATCAAAGATTAAATGTAATTTTGCATACATCATACAAGTTCTGTATGTAATGGTTACTAAAACGAACAAATACTGCAAGTTTTGTTTTTTTATATGCAACTTCAATAATGGGTACCTTAATCAGTGGGAAGAAACATAAGTTGGAAGGCAAAAAGGAGAAAACAAAGCAAAAAATTAAAAAATTGAATATGTTTGGGAGTTGAGGAACCATCCAGCAATTACGATTTGTCATGAAGTGCACAAATGGAATCCCCAATTAATCATTCTTGCCGAGACAAAAGACGGAGAGATTTTTGGCTTGTAAAATAAAATTGGCGATCAAGTATGAAAATTGCTTACGAGTCCCTAGTGAGAAATTTAATGAAGATCTAATGTTGTTTGAGAACCATGCTACCAATGTGCGAATGAATTCTTTCTCACTCGGCCACATTGATGTCATGGTTTATGATAACAATGGGAATTGGTGTTTTGCGAGTTCCTACGGTAATCACGAAGGAGGTAAAAGGAAGGAGAGGAAGGAGTCGTGGAAGACATGGAAAAGGCTCCATACCTTTTCAGTTAGGGGTCTTCAACGAACCGATAAACCAAGGAATCGTACTCAACCGATTCAAATTTAGTAGTTTGGTTCGGTTATTAAAAAATCAATTTTCTCGATTTAAAATTTGTAGGAATCGAAGTTTTTTATTAAACTTACCGTTCATATTATTTAAAAACAATAAAACATAATGAAACAAAATTAATTTATAATATAAAAGGCATTTTCATTAATGTCTTTATATTTAAATATTACAACATTTGTTTGTTTTTTCTCTCTCTCTGCTCCTAAATTGATGCAAGTCATTATAAATATTGAAAAAAACTTAGCTCCACATTCATGAGGAGGTAGTGAATGGTTGGCACCAATAATTTTTTCTTTAAATATCAATTTTTTTGTAAAAATTATAAATAGTGGAGAGTGCCTCTTCAAATGTGGAGGCAACTTCTTCTCATTTTTCATCTTTCCATACATACTTTTCTCTTCTTCTTTTTCTAAAAAGTCTTTTCATTTTCATTATTTTTCTTTTCAAAATTAACCTTTTCATCTTCTTCCTCAAATTGACATCATCATTTTCAAGACTTTTTCTCCATTTCTCTTCTAATTCTCTTTCTAATCTTCTCTTCAAAACTTTGTAGATGGCAAGTTTTTATTCTACAAAATGATGCATTTTATCTTCTCGCGCTTCTTTTCTTATAATCACAACTAAAGCATGAAGAAAATGAAATAACTCGTTGGCGAAAGGAAAAATCGAAAATCGATGAAACCAAATCGAACCCGAACCTTACCAAATTGAACCTATTCAACGGTTTCATATTTAAGTGTTGACTTCACCTCTTTATATTTTCTTTTTCGAAAGTGAGTTTAAAGAACTATCAATCTTTTCGTCTGAATTCTTCACATAAATTTTTTTAACATGTCCTTCAAAGTATCGCTGTTTTAGATGAATCTTACTTGTCAAAGATTCTAAGACGTAAAGATGCTTAAGCTTCTTCCATAAATCAAACGCATTCTCTACATCAGTAACTCTTCTTATAAGGACATTGTATAATTTACTGTGTTAATTAAGGACCTTTGCTACTTTCAGCTTTACTTTCATCTTACATTGATGCCTTCTCTGCCATTAAACTTCTCTAACTAAAACCATTCTGTTTCTAGAAACGAATCTTACGAATCGTTTTTACAAACAAAAGTGAACAAATGTCTGAAATTA
>JBBMEG010000005.1:3025144-3041299 GCA_037832605.1 Cyclanthera cordifolia | reverse complement strand
CAAACACCATAAGATGTCGGATATGAATCTATAATATTGTAGTCGAAAGTATAATATTTTAACAATGGTACTATGTTCAAATCAGTACCTTTTAACTAGTAAACTCTACGTTAGTATTAAATGTCCTATCATTCTCCTTGTTGGCAAGTTTCTTCATGACCACAAATATAATACAAGTTCCATTTCAATCTCCTCACAAAGCATAACAAAGTTACATCAATATGTTATTAACCGTGTCATATGTTGTAAGATAAGATGACATACTCCCATTAAGATAATCGAGATGTGTGTAAAATAATCCAGACGCTCACAAAATATATAAAAAAAATGGTGACAAACGCCGCCTCATGCCAAAGGGCATTTTAGCTTGTAATGTTCATGTTTAATGTTACAAGCATACATATCTTAAACATAAAAAGTATAAGTAAACCTAACCTTAAAAAAGTGAAAATGGACTAAAAAAAAGGATGGGTTGGAAATGAAAAGTGAGGATTTGATGGAGAATGTTTGTCAAGTAGTGAAGACTCTGTACGAACCACGAGCCATGAACATGGGCTAATGCTTATGAAAGAAACACCACGTGAAAGTCTTCTTTCCTCCATGACTGAACCTTTAAAAGGTCACAGTCAGATTCATAAAACATTTTTATAAACCATCTTTGGAAACCTAACGACAAGTTGACTAACAGGGCAACCTTGTCTCCTTTTACAAATCCAAATGCCTTGTTTTTTACAGGAAAGGCCTAATATAAAAAGTCAGTTTTTTTCTTTTCTTTTCTTTTGTTTATCATTGATGAGTGTGGGGATTACTTTGAGCAAATAAAGATAAAAGGCGAGGTCAGTTCTGTACACAATCAATGCCGGGAAGCAGATGGCATGGGTGATCTCCCATTCTCTACTGCATCTAAGGCAGTGTCTATATAGAGGCCTGCGTTGTTTACCGTATGAGCGGCAGGGCTTGGACTAGATCTCAACAGACTTGAAGGTTGGCTTGTTACAAAACCGTTGGCAGATGTTTGTTCTGTGTCCGAATGCAGATTAGAAAGTGCACTGAGGTCGAGGTTTGGGAAAACTGAGGAGCGGCATCGAGGACATTTGACGTTCAGACGAAGCCACTCGTCAATACATTCAACGTGGAAGTTGTGAGCGCATGGCATACCACGGACCTGCACAAAGTCCAGGAGAACGGTTGTGTTCATTGGTCCCCATGACAAGTTTCTCACCAAATCAAATGGATATGCCAATGACAATAACACCCCAAAACAGAGTTGTCATCGCCTCCTAAGGAGCACGGACACAAGATACAACTCGACACGTAGACACGTATTTATTTTAAAATGCCAGACACATACGTCAAGAACACGTTATTTATGATTATTTTTATGATAAAACTATTAAAAGATAAAATCCAAAATAACAGCGTTTTTTTTTTACTTGATTGGATTTGGATGAGAGGAAGAGGAGAGAAAGAGAAGGAATTCAACTCATTGTTTGTTTTTAGTACATCACAACCTCTTCCTAATCTTAAATCCTCATTTCAACTTCACTCCAACATCTTAGCAAACCTTGAATAAAACTTGATATCAATTTTCATCTTAAATAAATATTTTCTCCTAAACACAAATTTTCAAAAAAGGTTTTTGCAACCTCTCCTCTATGAAACACCAATCCCCAAACAAATATTTCTTATTCCCAAATCACTTAATTTCCTCTTCTTTTTCCATTTCCTCTCCTCCCCTCTCATCAACCCCAAAATCCAATTATCCTCAAGAACAAAATCTCATCATTCTTTAAATGTCTACTACAAGCACACAAAACAAACTTATAAGCTTATCCTTAACGATCTCAAAATATTTTAGTTTTACCTCTTTTCTTTTTCTACATTTTATTTTCTCTCTTTCTTTTCGTTTAACATTTTAGTCCATCTATCTTCGATGGACGTCGTCGTCGACGACCTCTACCAACACTATCCATTGTTTTGTCGTTGGCCATTTAAGACCGTTGGAGATACTCACATTGTGGCAAATGTCCCACATTGAAAAGATGAAGACTCTTTAACATATATATAAGATAAGGTGGGCTACTCCCCTCCTAGCCAATTGGTTTTGAGATGGATACCCACACTTTTTAATATGGTCTCAGAACACCAGGTTAAACTTTTGGTTGATTGATAATTTACATAATTCAACAAAAATAAATAAGACTTAAATGGGGTGGGACGTTCATGAAGTATCTACGGTGTGTCCGTGAAGTGTCTGAAATTAAAAATAATAGCAATAAAGGAGGATACGGAATTTAGAGTATTAAACACGTGTTTTGCGTCTGAACCGAATGAATAAGATTGTATTTTATAAATAAGAACAGTCCAGGTAATTATTTTAAGGTGAATGAACAAAATATGAAGCAAAAATATTACCTCATTCCCTACATGGAACTCTTCAAGGCAAATCGGGCATTCACTGCAATCAGTTGGGACTGCCTTCAACCTGAACTTTGGGAGTTCCTGGATGAGTGCTTCCACAGCTTCCCTCTGCACAACTCCCGAAAATAGCAATTTCGTAAGAACTTCTTGCTCATGATTATTGATTATTATGTATTGTGGATCCACATTGGAAAGATGAGTGACTCAGTCCTAATATTTATAAGATAGATAAACTACTCACTTCATTACTCATTACTTTGATTTTTAATCTCATATTATCCAATACTTTGACAAACTGCAGTTTCATAACAAGCAAAGAAAGAGCAAGCCTACTGGTTTTTCAGTACACATTCTTAAGGTAATGAAGTTCCATCTAGGATTCTTTTCACTATACTCCGAAATTTCCGTGTAACATGTTATGAGACTCCTTAGTATACGGTTTGCAAAACATCGATTATAAGTCGATTGTGAAGTGGCATTACTTGAGTACATGTTACTACAACAGATTCATAGCCAAAGGCAAGAAGTTTCCGTATGCATCGGCTTAAACTTCACAAGTTTACCTGAGTCGAGGTTAAGAAGAGCCCGGGATGGTAACCCGTAGCATCTTCACCATTGCCTCGCATTTCCAGTCCTGCTGCTTCAAATGCCCAATCAGGAACCCTAATCATATCAACCAATACCTGCTTTGAAAATGCCAATCAATTCCATGTTTGATAGCTATCTTATAAACAGATACTTAGAAATAAAAGAACTGATCCTAAATCAAAGATGTTTTACATTAACTAAAACCAAGGCATTTGATGAAGTGTATGACAATGCCAAAAAAAAAAAAATCCAGGCCTTGTCCGACATTACCAAACAGTTGGGTTCAGCAACAAAAAGTTTTCAAGCTTACCCCATACTCCGATAGCGGTATGCCTTGTTGGGCACGTAACAAGTGCGCTTGTCTACGCGCTAGCCACTGAATAAAAAAATATAGTTTCATAAGCAACAAGAAAATCAAAGCAAAGCAGATAACAGAAATTATGAAACTTGCTTAAAGTTCAGTTAAGTAGCAAACAACCAAAGTCTAAGTAAAAGAATGGATAATTACAAGGAAAATGAATGACCTTTCCCACTATCATGCAGGCAATGCAAAGGAGAGCACAGTAGCTGAAAAGCAACCAAATGAGGAAGCCCCATTTCTGTCCTTGTTCGGGCAGCTACATGCATCGATCGGACGAACGAAACAATCAGAGCTTGTAAATATATAATTTGGCAAAAGTTAACTGATGAATAATATAGCTTACACAGTCTTTAGCATCTCTAAACCATAAAGTTCCAATTATAGTCCATGCACATAAAAACGGGTAGAGGAGTATAGAGAGAATGGAAAGAACCACAACTCTTCCACAAAACCGAGCATATTGTTGCTGCCATCCAAAATCCCTAATGAAATTTGAATTTAACAGTAAGAATAAGTCACCATTTAAAGAATCTGAAAATACACCATAAACAGAGGAATTTAGGTGCCTCCCTTAGGGTGTGTTTGGAAAAATGAGAATGATTATGGGGAGAATGATTATTTGTGTTTGGGAAAGGAATGATTATGAGGAGAATGATAAATTGTGTTTGGGGCGAAGGAAATGATAATGAGAAAAATAAAATAATAGGTATGATGTGAGTGATAAACAATTATGGGAGGATAAAAAGTTGTTATGGAAAGAATGAAAAGTTGTTTGGAGGAGGATAAAAAGGTGGTTTTGGGAAAACATGATTATGGGAGGAACGGTTCCCGGTGACCCAAACACCAAAAATCGTCCCCCTTCTCATTCTCCCCATTTATTAATGGTGGCTCAAACACACCCTTAACATATAGAAATGTTTGAAAATAGGGCAGAGAACAATAAGGAGAACCTTATTGCAATTTCTTTGGTAAGATTTTACTGTATAAGATTTGCATGAACTTTTTGCATATTTGGTTCTAATTGAACTCATTCAACAGAAACAAATCTTCAAAACAATTTAGTGGGGGAAAAAAAGCGTAGAGAGATAGAAAGAGAAGGCCTTACAATCCCATTCCAGCTGAAATTGCATTATCTATGAACAGCAAAAGGCGAAAAGCAAACACAGAGGTATAATCAACCTGAATGAAGAAAGTAAAATGCATAGCCATTAGAAGCAAGCAATCATTAATAAATCTTAGTTTGTTTCTTTGAAACTCGAAGGCATACCACGATCCATATGTGCAACGGATATGTACACGTGTTGTACCGCCTCCAATTGATAGTCACAATAATTCTACCAACCAAAACAGTTAAAGAAAAAAGAAGAGATAAAATGAAAGTCTCATAAAAGGGAAATTGCTGGTTCCTAGATAGTAAAAACATCAATGAAACTTGGTGCACGAGGAAAATAGAATGAGAATGATTATGGAGATGTGAATATGGAAAGAGAATTCGAAAGAGAATGATTAATGAGGAAAATGATTATATGTGTCTAACACAAAGAGAATGACAATGGGGGAGCCATTACCTCTATTTGGGGAGGAAAGAATGATTATAGAAAACCATTACAAGTGTTTGGAGTCCGCACAATGATTATAAGGAGAACAAAACAGCAAACACAGAGAACGAAAAGTAGTTGTGCGGAGAACAAAAGGCGATCACGGGAGAATGAATAGGGATTATGGGAAGATGAATTGTGAATACGAGAAATGGTTATCGTGACCCCAAACGTGGATAACACGATTACTTTCCTATAATCATTCTCATTCCCCTTGTTTCAAACACCCCTGAAATAAACGTGAACTAGTGAAGGAGAGTGTTTTCACGCACTATGAAGCTCAACTTTCGCATTACAGTTGAAAAACAAAGATAAAGCTTCTGATTAAACAGCTTAATTTCACAGCGAATACAAAAACATAGCATAAAAATTCCGATTACACAGTTAAAAGACAAAGCAAAAGGATACATGCTAGTAGCAAGCATCGACAAGAAGAATCCATCATACCTGGAAAAAAAAAAAAAAAAAACTCCAAAATTCTCAAGCATTTCAAAACCCCATTAACCTGGGAGGAATTTACATTCGAATGAAACAATGGGAAAGAAATTTACCATTTGAAATCGATTCCTCGAATAGCCATATCCAGAAGCCAAAAAAAAAAACCAAAAACACATGGAACTGCCAAAAATGGCTAAAGGGTCCAGGAAAATGACTAAAGAACAACAAGAAGGCAAAGAGAAATCAAAGAAGAACTCGAATTTATGGCCAGAAATTTCTTCTGGGGTCGAATCATCGATGAAAAGGGAGATGGAAAAACAGAAAAAAGAGATTGAAGAAAGTGAAGAGCTACAATCGTTGCGCCCACGGTGTAGAGCAGTTAACCGATTTCTTCCCTGCAGCGTTGCTTGTACAACTGTAAAGTGTAACGACTGCCATTTTCAGAGCATAATTGTAATCACAAGTCTGCAAATTCAAATATTTACCCTTGTTAAAAAAAAGTAAACTTCAAATTAATTATCTTTTCCCATCACAGTTTTGTTCAACCAAGCATTAAGACAAAAAAATTACAGATTACAAGCAGTTTAACAATTCTCACAATTTGAAATTGTGGGTTAGCAAAAAGCAAGTATAAAATTGAGATTTTATTACAGAGGAAGATTTATCTGCAACAGTTGGGAGGTGGGGTCACAAAAAAAAAAGAAAATGCAGCAGATGCAAGTTGCTTTCATCAATGGGATTATTACAAAATTAAAGAGAGTGACTTTACTCCAAGCCCAACAAAAAAGCCCCTCCAAAATGTTTCTTTTTTTCATCATCTCTTCACTTTTAGCATGCCCTTGATTAAACAGAGTGAATCATTTTCTTTTCTTCTTTAACCTTTCATTTCTATTTTTCCAAAGAAAAAAGCCATATGAGTTGATAATAAATCTTCAAGTAGGAATAATGATCACTACAACGAACTTGCATTACTCATGTTCACTTTAATTTTTGATATTCGAGAGTACTCAGATTATTCCTCTAAAAGTCTTCCTCCATAAAAGAGGAAACCACACTCCAATAAAAATTACTAGACTATTTTTTCAATGTATCCGCAGCCCAATTACAAGCTCTATTACAATAAGCAACACTAACATTACCTAACGAAGTAGATAACCATCTAATTGGCTATAATACCGCTAAACTCCTAGAGATCCAAAGAACCCTGACGAATAGCATTCACCACTTTAGAGGCATCAGATTCCACTAATAATCGAGGGAACCACCTTTGGATAGACTTCATAATGCATCTAAGACCATTTCTAATAGTTATCCCCTCAAGGTATTTGATCAACATCCTACTAAAACCGGAACTCCGCCTAGCAATTTCTGTCGGTCCAACGTTGAGTCACGCACAATCCATCCAATCCTACCAGTTCGAGTGTACAAACATGAAACAACCACTTAACACTACAATATTTAGTTGTCAAAAGAATTCGTTTTTAAGGTAGGTAATTGAACCAATAAACATTTCATCTCTAATATTGAAATTGCTATTTTTTTTTCAGTTTATTGTACCAATGATGGTTCCCTGAAATCCTCATTTACTTCTTTTAATTGGGTTTCAGTTCATTCTACTCATTAACCAGTCTTATGAACCCACTTCACTAAAATCTGGCAAATCATAAAAGTTGTGTAGGATCAAATTGAATAATGCTCCATAACAATAAAGTAGATAAAGTGTTAAATTAGCATTTAGCTATGATTACTAATGAAAAGTAAGAGGAAATAAAATAGAAAGATCTGCATGCAAACTTATCTATCAAAATCAATGGCAGTGGTCCAGCAAAAGAGGGTAATGAATGCTATTTAGGAGGACAGGTAAGGTGTGAATTAATGTAAGATATTGCAGAATCAGAAATAATTGACAGTGATGTCACATGGAAAAGGAATTATATTTATGTTGTTTTTCTAAACTTTAATCTTTCAAAACATACTTTTTCAAAACTTTAAACTTTAATCAATACAAACCACCATTCTTTTTTTCTCAGAGGTGTTTGGTTTCATTGGAGAGAAATAGAAAGAGTTTTGTTGTTTATTTTTAGTGAATCAATTTTTTTTTTTTTTTTTATCCATCTTAATTCAAATTTCGTATCAAATTCATATAAAATAAATATTTTGTTTCTTAAACACAAATTTCAAAAAAAAAATTATTACTTTTTTTTTTTAAATATTAATTTCTAAACAAATATTTGATATTTTCATCCTTATTTTTCTCTCTTCTCCGCTCTTTAACCCAAAATCCAAACACCTGCGAGTGAGTTCAGAAGTATTTTTCTGTTTGGTGTTAAGGCTATTTTTATTTTGTAATTTAATGCAACCAGTGATAAGACCCATAACAACTAATTTTAGTATTTCATACATTCATTCATATTATGTAATATATATTGTATTGAATAAATTCTCATTTCATTTTTAAATCACATTTATTCATGTTATGATATATCTGTATCAAGAAAGGACTCGTAAATAAATGCTAATTATCCAATTTATTAGTATTAAATAATTGAATGCATTTACAAGTTAGAGAAGTTTGGTATACTTAAGTAAATTAGATATTTTAAAAAAATAACAAAAAATATATAATTACAAGAGATAAAGTTACAAGTATTCATTGAGATTATGTAGAAAGTAAACACAAATTTTATTATTAATAATATCCATATAAAAAATATGTATAAAAAAACTCCACATACAATCCATTCACGAACTACAGCATCTAAACATGCTATTATCTACAATCTTCTACTAATAACAACAACCAAACGAACTATTCTTTACAATCATCTACAAATAACTACTTCAAAACGAGCTATTATATGTAACTTCTTTTTTTTTTTTTTTTGACAAGTAACCTCTTCATTTCTAACTCTTCAAAATAACTCCTCCACAACTCGTCATATAGGGTGTTCATGTAACGATCCTAGATTTTGGATTCTTTTAAAAATAATTATGTTTTGTTTATCGGGAAATTGAAGGATTAAATTGGACAAATTTGCCCTTTTAAAGTGTTAGCTGGACTTAAGGAATTTTTGGGGCAAGCAAAAAGGGATTTTTGTGAAAATAGGATTAAAATTGTAATTTTGGTCATTATGGGCATTTTCGTAATTTTTGGTGTTGAAAGACAAAATAGAGAAAATAAAAAATAGAGAAAAGTCAAATTAGGATTAATCATTGGGCTATAAATACCCAATGCTTGTACGTAATCAAACTCTAATCATTCTTTATTAATTGCGTTGTCGCACACATCCCGAGGCTTTGTTTTCAACGCTGTCCGTAAAATTTCGTGCAAACGCAGCCCCCAACTCATCGCCGATCAGAGTGCACCACCTGTCGCCTGAAGATACGCTCCCGCGAGCATGGAGAGATGCCGATTGGGCCACGCCAGCACGCGTCAGCACCGCCCTTGGTGCCCAATCCGAATGCATTATCCTGTCAGTCAACCAGCGTCCACCGAGCCTGCGATCAAGGCGAGCTACCGCCTGCTCCACCTCTGCCTTGCAACCACGTGTCACACTGCCAGTGGACCACCCTTGCGCTTCTCAGCTTCGGATTGGCGGGCGTGCTTCCAAACCTGCAGCGTGCGCCGAAGCTAGCCGCTTCCGGTTCGAACCAGCGCCGCACTCCCGAGCCTGCTGAAACCCGCCCGAACCTGGTCAACCATGTGTTCATTCTTTCTTTCTAATCAATTCAATTCAAGGTTGGTAATGAGGAAAAGGAAGACCTGCAAAATCAACATCATAAGAACATATTTTTATATCCAAATCTTAAGTAATCGGTCACCGACTAACTCTCCAAGCCCTTTAACTATTAAGCCAACTCAGGCTGGTTAACTCTTAACAAGGGATTGAAAGAAACCATACTTCTGACACAGGCTTCAATCTCTTGCCTTCATAAGCTCCAAGCCCACAGGCAGCAAGAAAACAGTATTCAGAAACTATACAACTGAAAACAATAGAGTTGATTGGTCGGCGTTTTTTTTTTTTAATAATTATTATTATTAGACAGCAGAAGCAACCAAAGAACAGGAAAAAACGTATGAACTATACAGTAAGAAACATCATAAACTTAGCCGAATGAAATGTTCACTTTCAAGAAGGCCATTCATTTTATTTGGAACCATAAATTGTCATTTGTATCAATGTAATGGAGACAGTAAGTACTTGTATAATACCCTCAATTTTCCAAGAAACTTGGAATTGGTCCTATTAAATTGAAGTTAAGTTAAATAAGATGAATGGAAAAAAGTAATATATACAATCCAACCTTCTTCGTTCAACCATTTTTCTTCACCTCAACATGGTTGTCATCTTCTCCGGCAAGTCCTGCACCAAAACCCCAATAATCTTTAAAACTTCAGACAAAACTTATTTTTAAAATTCATGCATTTGGATAGATAATTTTTCTTAATTCAAAGGAGGAGGGTGGAGTTTGATTCCTGAGTTGAAGCCTATCTAAATCAATTTAGCAAACTCAAATTGAAAATGTTTCGGTCATAGACGCCATTCTTCTCTGTTCCACAAGACTGTTGTTCAAAATAAATTTTTAAAAAAACGGTGTAAGATGAATTTTGAGCTAAATGAATTTATGGTGGAATCGAAAAGGACACTGGAAATTTGGGGCAGGATTCGTGGTGGAAGTGGCAAATATTCTTGGTTAAATAAATTTGATTACAAAGTGTTCGTGAAAATGTCTCAATCAGCTTCAAAATTAATTGAAATCAGAATCCAAATAAGAAAACCAACTATAACTAACGGATTAATGGAGTTAGGTCATGAAAGATTTTGCTACGTTCTTGTTCAAAAATGTCGGTAAAACCGAAGAGAATGAAGCCTAATTTGGATGCAATTTCTTGCAATTTTGCAGACTTAAAACACCAGATCAACAATATGCAGTTCAATTCAAAAGGAATTAGACAGTCCAAATGATGAAATCTTTCAAACAATGAATATAATCAATGGCGCGTCTCACCTTTTTGGAGTTTTCTGTAATGGAGAAAGATAGAGAAAAGGGTTAAAGAGAAAGAATGAGGAGATAAAATATAAATTTTTTGTCTATTCCATCTCATTTAACAGAAATCTTAACCCTAATTTAACAGCAAGGACCCAATTCTGAGTTTTTTGAAAAGTTGAGGAACTTAGAATGAGACGTTGAAAGTTGAGGGGCTAAATTGGAACAAACACCAAACTCGAGGGATCAAAATATTATTTTAATCTTTTTTTATTATTATTAGTGTCACCAATAACCTCCACAAGAGCAAACTCCTGCTTTGAAATGGTGGAACCGATTTGAATCCCTAACAATCAAAACTCTCTCTTCAATCAATGATATTAACCCAAACACGTTGTGACAATCTCCACAAATTTTTAGATTTTTTACAATCTGAATAGGAGCTCCAGGCCGCAGTGCAATCAATCCATAAGCAACTGCGAGTCTCTCACTGTGTTGAGAAAGAATAGCTTCTTTGTGTTCTTCTTCTACATCATGAAGAACATAGTTCGTATCTGGCTGATAACCCATACCTTTTAGCTTAATACTTAGTTCTTCAAGTTTTGCATAAACAAGATCAGAAAATGGATGTGTAACATCACCAGCCACGAATAAGTAAGTCCTGTTTTTCACCTCAATCCAGCTGCACCCTGCTTCCTTTTTTACCTTCCTCTCATCCATCAGTTTCCTCACTTTGGCTCTCTCTTGCCAATTACCAGCAACAGCATGAATGTTGGATAACAAGACATATGCAGCTGAGTCGTTTGGTTGAAGTGTAATGAGCTTTTCTGCAGCAAGTTTTCCGAGCTCTAGATTGTGATGAGCACGACAGGCAGCTAGCAGAGTCCGCCAGATTAAAGGATTAGCCACAAATGGCATTCCATTCATGATGTCCATGGCTTTCTCAAACATTCCAGCTCGGCTGTATAGATCTATCATGCACGAATAAAGCTCAATTGTTGGGTCAATATGGAAATCCTTAATCATAATATTGAAGTACTTTTCACCATCTTCCACTAAGCCAGCACGAGCGCAAGCAGTAAGCACTCCAATGAAGGTTACATCATCCATTGGTAATACTTGCTTTTGCATAACCTGAAACACCTCAAGAGCTTTCTTGGCATCACCATGTTGGGCATATCCAGTGATCATGGCATTCCATGAAACAATATCTTTTTCCACTTGTCTGTTGAAAACCTTATTTGCACTCTCGATATTACCCCTTTTGGAGTACATAGTGACCAAAGCACTGCTTACACATAAAGCATTACTCTTTCCTGATTTGACTGCTGTTGCATGAATTTGTTTACCATGTTCTACTGTTGCCGTAGAGGACGAGCATGCATTGATGACACAAGAAAAGGTGTACTCATTAGGTTTCATCCCTTTTTTCCCCAATTGAATGAATACTTCCATTGCCTTCTCAGACTCTCCTGTTTGAGCTAAACCAGTTAACATAGCAGACCATGCAACAATATCCTTTGATGGGATAGAGTCAAAAACTCGAGCACTCTCAACAACATTTCCCATCTTAACATATGCAATCAAAAGAGCGGTTGCTACTGAAGGTACTTTCTCATAATTAGCTTTAATGATTTGTGCATGAAGCTGGTAAATTAATAAAGAAGGCTTACCTGCAAGGACCGTGGAGTAGGTGAAATGGTTTGGCCTTATATCTCCCCTATTCATTTGACAAAATAAATTAATCGCCTCCTCATTGTTGTTCTGTACAAACCCACCAATCATGGCTGTCCAGGTCACAACATTATGAACCCCACCCGCCATTGAGAACAACTTGAAAGCTTCATCCACTGTGTTGCACTTACCATAGGAGACTAAGAGTGCTGTTCTAACGTTCTCATCAAATTCAAAGCCATTTTTCACCACCCCACAATGCAGCTGTTTGGTGAAATTCAATTCCCCTTGGCGAGAGCATAGTCTTAAAACTGTACAAAATAAAGCTGGCCTGATCATACCACCTGCAAGTCTCATCTGATGAAACATTTCTAAGCCTTTAAAATCATACCCCATATCTACATAGCCAGTAATCATAATATTCCAAGTAACTGAATCTCTGACAACTAAACTATCAAAAACAGCTGCAGCATCTCCAACCATATCAGATTTCATATAAATAGATACCAGTGCATTGCATACACATGTGGCTAACTCAAACCCATTCTTTACTATAATGGCATGAACTTGAATTCCTTCCTCAATCATACTCTCGTCAGCCAAAGCTCCAAGAACAGTTGCAAAAGTGAAGTCATTTGGTTTCACTCCCTCCATCTGCATTTGGTTTAGCGAATGTATAACTTCGTTGCTCAATCCATTGCGTGCATATCCAGTCAGCAACGAAGTCCATGACACTACATTTTTGCTACCCATTTCATCAAAGATTACTCTTCCATCTTCAAAATGCTCTGTTTTCATGTACATATCAACAAGAGCAGTCCCAACGCTGACATCCTCCAGAAACCCAGATTTCAAAGATTGACAGTGCACCTGTCTTCCTACAACTTGATCAAACAAGACTCCACAGACCTTTAAAACACACGAGATAGTGGACCCATCAACAGCCAACCCCGACGAGTAAAGACCCTTGAAAAGATGCAAAGCTTTTTGATTATGACCGTTGCTAGAGAAGTCAAAGAGCAGATGATTGTAGTGTGAGATATCTGCAAGGGGAATTCTGTCAAACAGTTGGTGAGAATGACATTGGCGCGACCGTTGAGAGCAGATGGGGAGAGACACATGGTAAAGGCCAACATGGGGATGGGATAGATGGTTGATTTGGTGTATGGAAGTCGGTAATCTGCCATTGACAACTGTTAATTTGGCCAGGCTTTTAAGGGTGGAGCCTAAAGTCATTGCTACCTATCATTTATGGAGTCTTCTGCCAGCACAAACCAAAACATTTCAGGGCATTCATTTAATCAGTGGAAGAGCATAATAAAGAACAATTGGCATAGATAATTTTCAAACAGCAATAACAAGATATAATTCCATGGTGACATGCATAGCAATTCTCGAGTTATAAGAAATTGATCGATTATCTCTATACCAATCGACATACCTTCGATTTACGCCATTAACTTGTGCAGCAATCTCCGCTGCCTGATAAGCTCTCTGGTAATGAAGGGCAATATCCAGCAACCGTTTTCACAGGCTCCCATTTCTTTCAATTTAAAAGCCAGTTTGCTTCTTCTCCCCATTTCTTTCATTTTTTCAACTGGATTGGTGCTAATTGCACCGTCACAAAAATGTTCGAACGAAGAAACGTCAGAAGAGAACGATGATTACTAAGAATCAGAATTGAAAATTCAGCAGCATAATAACTAGGGTTTGATTCAATCTCTTTCTCCCAATTCCCCGATAAGTTAAAATCATCCAAAAGAATTGCACCAGAGTTCCAACCCTTCAAAACCCTTACCCTTGCTCCCCTGCCCTCACCAGAAAGAACCTCAATCGATAGACGTTAGAAACAAATTTAGTGCGTTTACTAGGGTTTCACTCAAATACATTAAGAGGTAGGGCTAACATTAAAGCTATCACGTGTGCATTATTTAGTAGCACCATCAAATTTGATTTTTATGTTTTGAAACTTATATTTAATCGAAATAAATTAAATTATTATATTACGGTTGTTATTAAAAAACGTTAAATATATTTTCAATAACATTTGAAAGATAAATCAAAATTAGTTTATTTTGCACCTATTGTATAATTATAATGATCTCTATATAGTTCAATACATTTTTTATATAAATTATTTTAGATTATAAAATGAAAAATAGAAATAACTATCCAATATATTATTATTTCTCATTCTAAAAAGGAAATACAAAAGAACAACGTGAAATATAGAAACAAAAACACTGCGTCAAACGAGGCTGAAAGAAATAGATGCAATTATTCAAATCACACGAAATTATTAAGCCGAGTCTTCACTAAAGAAGGTAAGGAATTGGCAAGCGATCCCATCATATTCCACCTTCCCAAAACTATACGTCGGTCAATTGCACTTCTGGCCTCTTAGAAGATGCGTCGTCATCGTCCCAATTTGTCGTTTTGTAATAAGTTGCGTACAGAATCAACTGTATCAACCCGGAAAGAGCTCCCAAGCTGTTCGGAACCTACAAAAGAAATTAAAAGGAAAAAAAAATTACTAAACGTAAATACTATGTTTTTTTAATTAATAAACCATCGAATTAGAGGCTTACCAAGACGTTAGGATCGAATTTGAGAATGGCGTAAATGGCCCAGATGATACCATTGCAAAAGTTAGCAAGGGAGAGAGTAAATGGCATGTACTTCACACTCTTTGTTTTGATGACTAATCGCTGAAAACACAAACACGACAATTAAAACTATAAAAATATATTTTTTTAAAAAGGCCAAATTGTATTGTTATATATATTCTTTTTAATTTTTAAAACTTCAGTTTTGATTTTAAGAAACATTTTAATTAAAATAAAAAAAATCATAGGTGAAATATAATAGGAAGATTTGAGAGATACCATGACGGTCAATGGAGAAGTGTACATGGCAATGTTGAATATTATACAAATTATGCCAACAAAGTAAGATCTGCTGGTGGTGTTGTGGAAAACCATAAGTGTAATGAGGGCAATGACCACGAAGAAGATAGTCTCAATGAAAAGAATAATCAAAATCTTCTTCTGAAAAAATCACAAAAATTAAAATTAATTAAAAATCAAATATTATATATATATATAATAATTACTGAATAAATTGTGTAATACAAAATTTATGGTTTAGGTCAAAAACTTACTCTCTTAACCCATGGAGAGTAGATAAAGAAAATTGAAATGTAAATCGTCTCGATAAAAAACCCGATACCGTTGATGGTTACGACAAGGAGACTATCGGGATGAACGAAGGGCATTCCATACAATACCCACATAGCACAATTTAAAATTGTGGCTAAATAAGGATCGGGTTTGAAATCTTCCACGGCCTTGCGCTTCACTATTTGAAGAAATGTGGGGCTGCATTTGTTGGTGTCTCAAAAATTAACAATCTCATCCATATGAAAATAAATAAATAAAGAAAGAAAGAAAAGTAATCAGTTTTTTTTTTTATTAGTGAAAAAAGAATATAATTGAGGACAAATCATGGCTTACACTGGGGAGATAAATAAGCCAAAAGAGATAATATTTCCTGAAAAAAATAAAAATAAAAAGTCATTAATTAAAATGCTAATCCATATAGATTAAGATGATCATAATTTAATTAGAGTTCTCACCTATAATCCCAACCACAAATCTTGCTGAATCTGCAGTCACCATTGTTACCAAAAGAAAAAAGTTACCGTTTTTTGAAGGGTGAAAAAGCTGGGTTAGAAAGTAAAAAACAGTAGAAAAAAAGAAGGTTTAACACAAAGAGAAAAGAAGAGAGAGCTTTTATTGAAGGATAAAAAAATATTTGTTAAGAAAAACTTGGCTAAACGTAAATAGCTGAGCGAGTAATGATGCTGTAAAATTGGCTGAAGGCAAAGTCAATTTATTAGGTGATTAACGATTAGTTACTCAGTAACAAGGATTTAATTAAGTGCACTAATTTTAGGAATTTTTAACTGAAATAATTAAGATGCTTGGATCTACTTTAACCATTAATACTAAATTTAGATAGTAAAAATGTGGATTAGTTCAATTCATTAGGCTACAAAGCAAGCAAACAGACTTTTATTTTATTTTT
>JBBMEG010000005.1:2996020-3009160 GCA_037832605.1 Cyclanthera cordifolia | reverse complement strand
TTCAACCTATTACTAAATAATATATCTCTCTTATTAGCTATTGGAAGCAACTGTGCCATTTGTGTGTGTGAGTGTGTGGTATACTGTGGGTTTTCATATTGCAGGTGAGAACGGATACCTGACAGAGTCATGCATCTCTTTCTTGGAGCAAACAATCTCCTCTATTTCATCACTATAGCTATAATCCGACTTCATCCAAAGATCTTCCTCGCGGCATCTTCTTCTCATGTTACATGCTTGCAGGTTTTCTCAGAAAATGGGAGCAACACCTTGCTGTTCACGAATTTTCTTGATACTTGGCTTCCACTGGACCACGGACGTTTTTACTGGTTGGTGGCAACAACGATAGAATCTGGGAAGAAAACAAAAGAGAAACCCTAGTTTGTGGGCTGGTTCGACCCACAACTAGTTTAGTCTTGACCAGCTCGGTTTATTCTAGACCAACCAATTGGTTCCCTATCTCGAGATGAGTTGTCTGAACAAAACAGGTCTGGTTACACTCCCAGATTTGTGTTTCCACTCTAAATGATCTTCCTCTTGCAAAGGTCACTTATGTCGACCCTTCTCTCCGTCTCTGCAACCTCTTTTTGGCTATAGAAACAAGCAGGTCTATACTCCTAATGCTTAGGTGACTCACCTCACTCGATCTCATTGGTCATGAGTTCACGGGTCTTCTCCACACTACCCCACCTAGAGGCAACAAGGTTGAGTATTGTCCTCCCCTTTTTCCTCTAGTCATATCTGATGGGGATATCCTCAGCATACGAGTAACGTCTCCTGGTTGTTGCATATCCCCCACCATCAATGAAATAAGTTTCAATCTCTCATAAAAATAATAAATATTAATGCTTATGCCTGACATTATTTATATGAATATAAGGTATGTTTGATTTCAAAATGTCCTGGATGTTATTTTATTTGTGCCGTTCTCTTTATTCTGATGGTGCAAATTTGTCACATCTGCATGTGTGAACCAAGTTACAGAAGTATAACTTAATTCCCTTGAAGGTTTTAAGTTCAAAACCAAACAAGTGAGCTGAATTGCAAAATCTCTAGAAGGCAACTATTACACCAGAATAGACAGGTGGATGTCCCCAGTTTCCCGGCTATCAAAAAAATGTAACTTAATTTTCAGTAGTTAGTACCTGAAGATCATGGAAATCCTTTCCAGCATGTGGATTTACTTCAAATAAGGAGTGCAGATATAGATGCATGAAATATCTGAAATCACACTTATCACCGGCTTTGAAAAGCTGTGAAACGACTTCATTTGGAGGAATTAATTCCTTGTTTTGGATAAACAAGGAAACTGCACGCTTGCAATCTAGCATCATGAGTTGAACAACCTACATAAAGATGGATAAAAGAAGAAAGGCTGTCATACATTTAAACATTAAAATAAAGAGAATAGTTTGCCCACTCGACATGAATAGTAAATTGTTTTCTTGAAAAAAATTTTGTCTAAGAGCGGCAGTTTACTACCAAATAAATACTAAGTGATTTTTTAGAAGTAGTGGTTTCCCCCTCTTGTTGTACAAAAAAACAAACATAGCCATAATTTCAAGCCCAATAGCCAAACCCTTGATGTAAACGAGAGCTCATGTTGTAATTGTCCATAAAAATAGCATGTTTACACCAAGTTTTTTTTTAAAATAACCAGAAATTAGAGTTACACCCCACTATATACTTGGGGGCACTCGTGTCCGTTCCAGAGTGCGAACTGGAAGACAACAAGGGTTTTTACAACTAAACTCATGAGACCTCCAAGGGTGTCATACCATGGAGACCCCAAGTCTCTACCAACATGTTGCCCCTTGGGAACATGTTTACACCAAGTTATACACAAAAAAGACAAATCTACAAAAAAGAAGGCTCTATAAAGTGAAGCCAAGAAAAACCAGTAGTCCTCTCCTTGTCTTGAAAGATTTTGTGGTTTCTCTATTACAATTGACCAAATAAAGGCTCTGTTATAGTGAAGCCAAAGGATCTTCTTTGAAGAATTGAAAGAGTGATCTATTGTTTTGTAGAATCCGTCCACCCAACCCAAAGGATTATGAAAACAAGTGAATATAAGTTTAGAACAAAAAGAAAATTTAAGATATAATATTATGCAAAAAAAGGGTCTCAAGCAGATTTTTCAAGTGAAAAGAAAAACCATTTTGAATTCTTCCTACAAATACTTGAACAAAATAAATTTAAAAATCATATTATCAGCCCTTAAAATTTCATCACCTGCACAACTAGTATAAAATTGATGAATCTAATTGAGATTATAAATGATAAAAAAACTGCGACAACACTATCCAGAAATGTTCATTGAACAACTCCGTACATCTTTTAGTTTGAAGATTTTTATTACAATTTAGGTGCTTGGAGTTAAACTCCTCATTTTTCATCAATCAATGAAATTATTTTTTTCTTTTAAAAGCTCTTTACTTTTTTCCATTGGCTCCAATGATCACCACTAGGCCAACCCAAGATAGTTAGAAGACTATCTTCTAAGATGTGTTACTAACAAATTGGCATTTTATAACAAATATGACCACAAACTTAATCTTACTATTTGAAGAAAGGTACAAGAAAACTACACGATCACAATCTTGAATTCCCATACCTTCTCACGAATGGCCTCATATAGATTGTATTTGTCAATAAAGTCAAATATATCTGGCTTCAGCAGCTGAAAATAATGGGAGAATAATTAAGTACAGTATATCAATATCCTGTTAATTAATGATGTGCGTGTGTGTGAGTGGGTGGGTGGGGGGCATAAATCTGTACTTACATCAGCATAAAGCAAAAAAGCTTTCTCATACTGCCCATTTATGACGTACAGCTCAGCTAATACCTGATGCAGGAAGGAATGAGTTGAATGCAAAACATGCTTTTAAGTGAAAAAAAAATGATAGAAAAAATAAATATTTACTTCTTTAAGAGCATCAGTTATTGAAGAGGTATTCAACTGAGGTTCTATGGCTGAGATAACAGGCAAGGCAGAATATATCACTTGTGGCCAAGACTTAACAGTGGTTAATAAATCCTTATGAAATAATGGATTTGAAGCAAGAGCAACGAGAGCCACCTGCAATATACAAGAAAATATTGTCAAGTTTTCCAATTGTTAATAAATACCACTTAAAAGAGAGAAACAATATTAAGAAAAATATCTTTCAGACTAACTTCATAGGCAGTATCACGCAATCTGGGGTTTTCTGTTGGTATATATGGAACCAGTACAGGAAGTTGACGCAAATGAGCGAAGTGAAAAACCCATCTGAAAGAAATCAGTTTCTCTAGTTATGCTAGAAAATTTAAAAACTAAATAATTAAAAAGAAAAAAAGTAAAAAAGGTATACAAGAATGGTATACAGGACAACCAACCAATTACCTCTCCCAAGCCGAAGCAGAGCCTCGCAACAGTTTGGGACACAAAGATGCAGCCTCAGCATATTTTCTCTCCACAATCAAGTGATCAAGATATCTAGATCCCACCTAAATGCAAAATTATCAAAAAAAAATATTATAATCTTTTCTTTTTGTAAGGGTTCCATCGCAAAAAAAAATATATAAAAAAAATAATAATATAGGAGTAGTTTGATGAATAATGAGCCCATTCAAGATAGCAAATCTTCAAAAGAACTAACAATGTTCTTAAGCATACCCTAACATTGTCATACTCATACTATTTATACTTAATATATTACTTCTTCCCCAAGTATCATAAATTCTAATAGAAGGTATTTTGATGTGGAATTGTAGAGTAATTAGAAATTTGAGTTTAGCAATGGTTAATTTAGATGTGATTTTTTGTAGAGGGGTTGCAGTTAATACCTCATTTGGATGATGGTTTTTGTAGAGTAATTGCAAGCAATAGCTCGTTTAGATGTGGTTATAAATGAGTGATTATTTGGAGGGGTCAGAAATGAGTGGTTAAAAATGAACGATTAGAAATTAGTAGTTAGAAATGAATGAATATTTTGAGTGGTTAGAAATTAGTGATTATTTTAAGCAATTAGAAAAAAAATATATATATATAAAGTGATTAGAAATCAGTGACTATTTTGATTGATTGCAATAGCTCGTTTGAATGTGTTTGTTTGAAGCGGAGTTGATAAATGCTCATTTGTAATAGCTCGTTAATAACGCAAAACAAACACCCTCATAGACTATTATTATTCATGTGCATTAATGATGTGTATAACCTAAGATAATAACTTCTACATGTCTTCAAAACCGCTGCCGTCAGTTGTCAGACCTGCCATTGTTAGTCGTCTGAATAGCCATTGTCAATCGTCAACTCCGTCGTACAAGGTTTGTTTTTACACCACTTGTCTCAAAAGAAACCCCACAAGCCAATATGAACATCTGAAAAGTTTCACGAGCAATCAAGCGGAATGTGGTTTTCACGCACTGCCTTTATGTCCAGCATCTTCCACTTCCACCACACACACACACACATGTATGTATGTATATATGTATGTATTTAATGTACTTAAGCCGATTATTTAATTAGGTCCTTTTTGGTAATTGCACAGGTTTAGGATTTCTCAGTAGCTTTAGGACTCTTTATATTCCTATATATGTGTTTCTCACATGAAACCAAGACGAAAACTCTTTTGGTTGCATTGAAGGCACAGGGAGATTGTAACCAAGGGAATTACAAAGGGCAAACCATTTTTATTTATTTATGAGAAAGGCTATATGTATACATTGTCAAAGAAAGTAGACAACCTAAGGATAACTAAGCCTAGCAAGATGAATCAAATAAAATGCATACTATCTAAAGATACAGAATAGTGGAAAAATTGAGGCATGACCCATATGTTACAATGACCGGTGCAAGCATTCCACAAGTACATAAAATTTCAAATGCAAGTGCAATCTTTATAAGATAGAGAGAATTCAGAAGTTCTTTAAATAAAACGAACCAATGATATGTATTCATGTGAGGAAGAGGAGAAATGAATGGGTACCTCGTCAAGGAGTTCACTTCTTCCTTGACCTGCTTCAACAGCTTCCAATGCTTTTTCATGGAAACTATGTTCAAGAAGCCAAGCAATATGATCTTCGGCATCCCTATGAATAGTTAAAACATCCAATCATGAATCAAATGAATGCAGTGGAAAAGATGCGTGATGTAGGTCTTTCTGCAAAAGACACGTGGGGAATCTACAGAAAAGTTTGAATTGAGAAAAGACAAAACTACCAACACGAAACTGATCCACCCACAGGTTTATATAGAGATAGTGGTAGATGTACTCATCCCAATTAAGAGTACGTGCAACAAAAAATGAGAATTCCAGAGTTATGAAGCAACACATAAAAAACCAACCTCGGCTTTGCAATTACGACATCTTTTGGGGATACAACATAGTATAGAGGTTCATCGCCAGCAGCCCACTGACCACCAGCATAGCTACTGCCTACACTGACATGAAGAAGTATTTGAACATTTAAGGCAATTTACTTTAGGCTAAAAAAATAGTATCCATCCATAATATAAATTAACCTGCGAAAGGAGCATGTGCAAGGGAATAGTCCTTTGCCTTGTAATGCTCAAAACCGTGTACAGGTAGGGCATCAGTAGATAATTCATCATTGTTCCAGGTAACAATACGAATTTCTGGTCTTTGGGCATTTCCCTACTTGAAAGAGATTTATACAAGATAACAACACATCAAAAGGAGTAACCAGCATCTTCATGAAGAAAAATCAGAGCATGCAATACGATCATAAAATACAGAGCAGGTGATCAGCTTTTACGTAAGAAACATATAAGAGGAAATAGAAAACAGGAAATAGAAGCAAACAATAAACAACAGATAGATTAAAAGACTGTTTATACACACATTACATATATGATATACCATTCACCTGAGTACAGTTAGACAGAAGAAACAGCATATTCACAATCTTTTTTTAAACAGCATATTGGCCTTATTCACAATCTTAAAATAATTAAAACAGGAACATGACAAAATAGTATACTCATTCATTTCAAATGAAAGGTTTACGACTTCTCAGGAAATTTGACAAGCCATGCCACAAACAAGGAATTAATTCAAATAGTTTCAGCTCTGATTTATTTTATTTTTTTATATAAGACTGGATAGATGTACATCAGCTTGCTGTGAACATACCTGCCTGGATGGAGCAGTTCTACTAAAATCTTTTTCACCTTCTTCTCCGGGAATATAAGCCAGAACAACCAAGAAATCCCCAAATGGAGCTAACCCTGTAATTAAATAGCTGGTTTGAAATGATGCCACTATATCAACCCGGTTCATGCTAGACATTGGAACGTGCCTACTGCTTTGTGTCCCATTGGCTGCTCTATTCTGATTTGTTCTAATTGATGCAATCTTCACCGATGTTCCCCAACCAATGACCAACAGAGTATCATCCTAAATAAACATAGAGAAAATACTGTAAAAGTTATACTAAATTTAAAAATAAATACAAAAAGAACAAAAATGGTAAAACTACTCTTATGCCAAGAGGAAAGCACCTATAGTTTTTTCCACTACTTATATGCCCAGGAATAATAGTTACTGAAATATAATGAACTGTATTGTATTCGAAAAATGCTCAATGGCCTGTTTATTATTTGGATTTGTTCACAATTAAAATACATGAAATAACTATCCAATTGTTTTAACAATGTGCCATTCAAACAACAGTCAGATACAGAAACATATATCAATAAAGATTTCCTTTTCCATCAAAGGAATAAGCCTACATCGTTTTCCTTTTATTTCCTACTCATTGGTATTTTATTCAAACAAAAAAATACATTAATTATTAATTACAAGTATTTTCTTCCCAGAAAATGAATAGTTGAGAGGAGAACATAGTTATTTTTCAGTCCTAATCAACAAAATGTAACTATTTGTAATTCCTTGTTGATGGAAAAAATAATTAAATATATACATAAGAAAAAAGCTTCTTATTGATTTTAGAAAAGATCCACTATTGCTAAAATATTTTATGTGATAGTTTTCCTTTTCTTTAAGTCTAACTTAAGCGCACCTCGACTAATCTCGCGTGACAGCTCTCTAACCCTACCATATTTTGGTAGTCAAGTAAAATTGCAGGATTGAATCCATTCCCTATGATTGATGATAACCCATGCCTTATTTGACCATAGGCCAACCCATCTTAAGATATAATCATTCCAATTTTATGTGAGTGGCTTTGTGGAGTCATCTATGAGACTCACTGGGTTGGAATGTTTCAAGCTGATTTTCTCTTTTTGATTGCTCTCCATGTTTCTGGTCATTCTCCTTTAGTTTGCTTTGGTTTAGGCTTCTTTGTTTCTTCTAGATAGTTTTCATTTCCTCTCTTTGTTTCTCATTGTAAGGAGATTGGGATCTCCATCTTTTCTCATTCTTTTCTCTTGTTTGTATCTTGTTTCGATAGGCACATTGTATATCTTTCAGAATATCAACGAAATGGTTTTATTTCCAATAAAAAAGTGAGATTCTATGTGTATATATATGTAGTATGTATGTATATAATGTATATATGTATTATGTATGTATATGTAGGTATATAAACAAGTGGGCGAGCTTTCTTGTAAATCGCTTTCTTTATTTTCAAGAGGATGCCTCGCCTCAACCTTCCTCAAATATGTTTTTGGGTTTCTAAATACATCCATCAAGCAGCTGCAGTAGCTTCCACTTGGCTTACTTTCGGGTACAGTACAGTATGCCGACAACATCATGAAATTTTAACAAACCTGCCAAACTAACTGAGGGAGCAAAAGTTCAGGACGTGGGCTTCCCCTTGGTCTTTCGATAAATGTAATACGCTGATCATTTGCAGCATCATAAACCTTTACACCAGCATCGTTTGCCCAAGCAATAAGGCTTGATCTCCATTTCACTGCATGTATTGGACCTTCCCCAGAATGCAAGACCTAAACATGCAAGCAAACTTAGGGATGGGAAACTGTCTGACCATAATACAATACATATTATCTCAAAAGAGAGAAAATAAATTGTTGCGAACCTGGTCTTTATATCCTAGCCATTTCTTTGAATTAAAGTATAAATGGCCCGCTAGACCACCTGCTGCAAATCTTCTTGAAGTTTTCTTTGCATAGTCGGGGTCCAAAGCAATTGCCTTCATAGGACGATGGTACTCAAACCTCATTAGCTCGTCGGTGAATAAACTATTTATTACAACAGAACCATCATCCGAACAGCTTGCTACATATTCACCTTCTGTATCAAAGCTGAGGTCATTGACTACAGCAGTATGAACAGGGAATTCCTTGACCTAGGAAAAATAAAATCAAGCATACACTTCAAAAGATTAGCTTGTGCAGCAATAAATCCAACAGCCATCATTGAATACTTCCCGTTCTGATGCCTAATCAAACTTAAAATCACGCCTACTACTTGACCACAAAGTGTCAGAGTTTGATGATTGATACATTTCGTTCACTACCACAAAGTATAAACAGATAAAGGGTAATTGAGGAGCAGCAAGCACTGATAGGAATAGGATAATTGTAAAACAACAGGTCAGGTTTGTAAGACGACAGTAGCAAATCGGATAGCACAAAACTGTGCCACATTCAAATACTTAGAATGAACTATCATAATCACAATTTTTGCACAATTTAGAACTGGCCAATTGCTAACAAAATACCAAAAAAAAAAGCAAACAAACAAACAAACAACAATTTCAGCACCAATTTCAAAAAAGAAGCCAACCTGATTTCCTAGAAAGTCGAGAATATAAATGGTGCCAGCATGAGTTCCAAGTGCGATCATCCGCTCAGCAACACAAAGGCAAGAAGCAGCATCACTAGCTAGCAGTGAAGGTACACTTCCTCCCATTCTTTGATACTTGAGCCTTGGCTCCTCCTCATTGTCAGCCATTTCTTCTTCTTCATCTTCCTCGTCTTCCTCTTCCTCCTCATCCCTCTCATCATCACCTTCGACACCATTCTCCGACAAAATCGGAGCCATTGTAATGTACGTCCGATTCAGATTCGTCACCGGAGGAAGTTAGCGAATGGTTAAAGGAAATGTGGACCACTACAAGAAAGTTGACAATTTTCAAATACTACAACCTTCAAAATATAATGAATGAAATTTCAATATATCTTTATTGAAAAACTAATTCGATGATTGAAAATGATAAGATATGCCTTGAACTTTGATTTCCTACGATTACTTAATCGTGGATCTCTTTGCCTGGTCAACGAGCGAAGATCTCTCCTGTGCTTGTATTAGGGATTTTATGTATTTGGGTTGCTTATTGTAATAAGGTTTTAGGAGAGTGCACCATAAAACTCCCTTAAGACCCTAGTTTCATTTGATCGACGTTCTTGTATTCATTTTCTCCTTAATAAAATTGCTCTCCCTTTGCATGTGAACATAGCTAACACACCATTAGTGAACCATGAAAATTTGTGTGTTTCTGTTTCACTTTCTCTCGATTTCTCTTCGATTGTTGTTCCGGTTTCATATCATAAAATTATAAAGGTTTTATTATAGTTGAAATGTTCTCAATAATTTCTAAGCTTTCAAAAGTTCTTCTTTATCAAAGAATTAAAATTCTTTGGAAGAAAAATATGTGTAGATATCTAAAGTATAGAAAAAATCCTATATTAAGATTAATTATACTTGAATTGACTTGAAATCATGGAAACTGCTTAAATATCCTATAACTATATAATTTTCAATACTCAAAATGTAGGTCGAATATCAAATCAAAAAAAAAAAAAACTCAATGTAACGCAATTTTATAACGGATAGGACTGGCTACCAAACTTAAAATAGACTAACTTTAGTTTTGATTTAGTAAAGGAATTTCATACTGACCTAGATGAGTAGAGAAAATTAACAAATAAAATGACTGTCTCGCACGGTACACTGAGGATTTGAACCACTTTCTCAGAGTTCTAGTGTTTTTCATGGTTGGTCAATGATGTTTTCTAGTACTGATGAAATCAAGGCCTATAATCGAAATTGATCCAATAGAAACATGGAAATGACCGAATATAAAACAAATAACCGGAAATTAAATTGACTGGAAGACCCTTAATCCTTTAGGTCAAATTGCAATCAATTGAAATTTAACACGAAAATTTTTTCTGTTGACCATTTAATCCGACGTATTATAATTTAACTATTTTAGTCGTCTAATTAGTTCATCTATGTACAATGGCTACATTTGGCCAACACTGTTTGATATTATTCCAAGAGATGCAGAAAATTGAAATACTTTCGATAGTTCTTACAAGTTACAGTGCATTCGAAGAGAAGCCACCAAAACTGAGAAAACTACAACCAAATGGCAAAGCAGAAGTGACCAAACAAAAAACAAGTATTGATCAATGAACTTACCAAATGATCGAACTCTCGTGGTTTTTTAAATTTCACACGCTCTCAGAAATTTAAGGAGAACAAAACAAAATTAAACGAAAACCAGAGAGATCATCACGAGATGAAATTGCACAATTCAAATGAAATAAGATTAAAAACAGAACAAAGATGACTACCGAAAAGCAATCAATACTGACCTTGCCTTCCTAATCGAGTCAAAACAATCCTCCTCCGATCGATAATGTAAAACGAGACGATGACTCGCGCATTCGAGAGGAGAGAGAAACCTTCAGAGGCTGAGATGAAACAATCGCGGTGGGCAGCGACTGAGATCGAGGCAATCACGGTGGAGACAGACGGCAGCTGCTACGATAGATGCAAAAACGAGGGAATGAGAGATTGTATTTCTTTCGGAAGCTTTTTATCACAATTCTAAAATTGAGTTCTTTTTAGGAACCGTAGAACTCCTTAACACATTACACATAAAGAGGAGTTCAGATGATCATAGATTCCATACAAAATTATATTTTTTTTTAATATTTTGAATTATAAAAAAAATTAAAGGGTAAATTATAAATGTAGGATGAAAGCTAAAATTTAATTTCTATGGTTTCAAAATCTAGACTTTAGTCTCTATGATTTTGAAAAATCAAAAATTTAGTCCCTATGGTTTGAAAAAATTAGAATTTAGTCCCTAAAATTTGATCAAATCTAAAAAATAGTCTGTCGTTCGTAATTGTTGTGAATAAAAAACGTAGAAGTTAGTTTTTTTTTTGTTTAATGATGAGAGCGTAAGATAAGTAATTAATTGGAAAAAATAAAAAATTCATACATTACATTTATATACTTTAATTAACTTACGATTTACAAATAACATTGACTATTTTTTAGATTTTATCAAATGATGACTAAATTCTATTTCTTTAAACCATAGAGACTAGATTATATATTTCTCCAAACTGTATGGACGAAATTCTATATTTTGAAACCATATGGACTAAACTCTAGCTTTCATGAAATCATAGGGACTAAATTTATAATTTGCTCAAAATTAAATTATCAAATATACTCCTAAAATTTAGAGGTGTTCCAAGAACTCTAAAAATCAGAACCAACCTAACTCAATTTAACTAGTTGAGTTGGGTTCAACTTATTTGGATTGAGTTGAGTTCAAATAAATGAAAATTTTATGGGTTGAGTTAATTTTTGGTTTGACCTAAAATTAATTTGAATTGACTCGAGCTAAACTGAATTTATTATTAATTTTAAAAAAATATATTTTTAACATGTAACATATTTATATTATTTAATTATGATTTTTTATATTTTTTGTTCTCCAAACAATTTTTAAATAGTCTTTATCATATATATAATGGTATAAATTGAAGTTAAATGATTAATTAATGTTATTGTGTTGATTTTTGTTTTGAATTAAAAACAAAAACAACACATTTACTAAACAAATCCAATCCAAAAATATATATACTTTTTGCTCTAACATATAGGATTGTATAAATAGAGAGTTGAAGTTATGTCCACAAATGGGTTGCATTGGGTTGGATTTAAAATTGACCAACCTAGAATTTTGGGTTGGTCCAAAAGTTTCCCTCAACCCGAATCAACTCAACCCATTATACTTCTATTAAATTTTGAGGTTTTTGTCAACATTGTCCACAAAATTTGAAAAGTTTCACAATTGTCTTGAACTTTACAAAATGTTTCTAAAAATACCATTGTCGTTAAATTTCGATGAAAAATGTTAAAGTTTGGTATCAAACAAATGTCATTGAATTTTAAAAGTTTCAAAAATACTCTTGAATATATAAACTTTTTAAATTATTTGTATCGTTAATACTTTTATAAAAGTATTAAAAGTTTTGTTTCAAATACCTAAAAAAAAAAAATTGTACTTTTAATGTATGAATTACTTTTATGTGTTAATATTTTTTGTTTAATTAATTGAATAGTTGATATTAATTTCTTAATATATTTCTCTTATGATTGTTGTTTGTCATTTATTTATTTTATGTACTTATCATTTTACTTTCGTTTTTTACACATAAAAAGTAGGGTGTACCTTAGGTTGAGTTAAATGAGTTTTTTTTTTGTTGACAAATCCAAAAGTTTTATTTGGTGAACTCATGGACTCGTCCAATCATGTGGGTTTGAATATTAAATTTAGTCGCGTTAATTAGGATTGTGGAGTTATCTGACCACTCAAAATAAAAGATCATTGATTGTTAGCTTAAATAACTCATATTTTTTGATTAGTTGTATTATTAGTTGTAATTTCCTTCAAATTTTAAGGTTTAATTGTTATATTAGCCTGCAATTGATCCAAAGAAAGTGAAATATTTAAATAAGTCACAATCTTTTTTTTTTGTTAAACAATAGTTGAAGCTAGCCTCCGAGCTAAACAGAGTTACATCCCCTAGAGTTTTCTATTTAACCACTTGGTCACTCTTTAGGGAGAACCTCAATGCAATGTTAAACAAAGAATCTTAATTTGAAATGATTAGGAAGACATTGTAATTTTATTGTTCATTTTTAGAGTTTGACATTTAATTCAAATGTTCAAGAAGCTATTTTTTTTTTTTTAATAATTAAAGTTAAAAATCAATCTCACCAAATATAACATAACAAGTTATCATTCAAATTTTTTGAAAAAATTATTCTAAAAGATCTCAAATTTTTAATAACCGTGACATGGAGTTTTATCCCTCTACTTACCTAGGATACCACTTCCAAGCCTGTCTAAAGTCTCTTTTCAAATATTATAACCATTTTATTACATGAACAA